>JAPQWV010001010.1:0-141122 GCA_027422505.1 Craterostigma plantagineum
TACATGCAAAATTCCATGTCCCACAATCTTTGATGTTGATCCCCCATGTTGTTTCTTTAGGCAGACAGTTTCCCAAGCTACCAGAGCTTTGATCTTGCCTCCAATACCTCTGCCCCACAGGAATTCTCGGCATTTCTGATCCACTCTATGGCACAACACTCCTAGGTAGCATGAAGATGATCCCCAGTAACTGTGTAATGACAGCAGGACTGAGTTAATTAGACAGCATCTACCCGCATAAGACATATTCCTAGTGTCCAGTAGTGATTCTCTTCACTATTCTGTCAACCAAGGCATCACAGTCAGCTCTACTCCATTTGGTAGGTGAAATAGGCACACCAAGATACTTCATAGGGAACTTGCCCTCTTGAAAATCCAGTCATTTCAAGCAACTGCAGCTTTACTACCTGGTAGCACCTGCTATATACATACTAGAATTCATTGAGTTTGGCATTGAGGCCTGCAGTTTTGGTGAATTGCTCCAGACTAGCTTGTATCAGAGCTACTGATTTCAGATTGGCCTTACTCATTATCAGTAGGTCATCTGCGAAACACAAGCTTACCAGATTATTCTGCTTAATAGTGGATTACCTGAATCCCTGTTGTTTTGAGGCCAGCTGAAGTCTTCTAGTTAGGTAATCCATATTATTACAAACAGCAAGGGGGAGATGGATCCCCCTGCCTTAATCCTCTCGCCCCTTGGATGTCCCTTCGAGTCTGCCATTGATAGACAGTTTATATGTTACTGTAGTGGTACATTCCTTCACCCATTCCACAAATTTTACTGGGAATTTCAGCTTGTTTAGCAAACAAATTAGAAACTACTGCCCTCAACTGAATCATAAGCTTTTCTAAGATCATCTTCATCATGCATCTAGCTGATGCATTACCTCGCTTAACAGTCTCAGCAGCTCCTGACTTATCATGATATTATGACCTATAGCTCGACCTGGCACAAAAGCTCCCTGATTGTCATGTATAAGTCTTGGCAGTACCTTCCTTAGTCTACTACAAAGGAGTTTGTATATGCACTTATAGATAGTATTGCAGCATCAATAGGTCTATAGTCCAATGAGCTCTTGGGATTAGCAATTTTAGGCACCAGAGTGATGGTTGTGTGGTTCAGAGCTCTGATTAATCTACCATCCTTGAAGAATTCTAGCACAGCATCTGTCACATCTTCCCCAGCCGTATCCCATGCCGCCTTAAAGAACTCCTGTTATAACCACCGGGCCCAGGAGCTTTGTTCCTGTTGATTGAGAACATGGCTGTCTTGACTTCCTCTTTAGTGAAGGGGGAAGTAAGACTGATTGGTCTCTCACCGACAGTGTGGCCCCCTGACTTATAACAGAGTCATCAATCTCCTCCAGCTTATCTGTAGCAGTTCCCATAATCCCTTTAGTAATCATGAAGTGAGAGACAATAGCTCTAGGCTCCTCTGTTATGGTCCCATCTGGCTGTTCCACTGAAGTAATCCTGTTCTTGTAGACCCTTTGCTTTATGATAGCATGAAGTATTTAGTTTCTGATCTCCCTCTAGCATCCCTACTGCTTTTGCCTTCTGAGCCAAGAATTTGGAGCATGCTGTGCTCAGGAATCTGAACTCCTCTGCTGCTGCCCTTTCCCTCCAATTATATTTCATTCAGTGACTTTGACTGAGCTCTGCCTGAATTAATCTAAGTCTGTACTCTTCTCAGTTGTTTGAACTATTTTGGCAAAATGGTCCTTGTTTAGCTGCCTCAGTGGATTCCTGATCTTGTTCAATTGATTCAGGACATGTCCCCTTTAGAGCTCTCCTTACTGCCCCTGCTCCAATTCTGTGTCACTACATCCGAGAATCTAGGGGACCCATCCACATGTTAAAGAATTTAAATCCTTTACTTGGTATCTGGTTACTGCCTCCACCTTTAAGCAAAATAGGGGAGTGATCAGAACCCCCTCGGTCAAAAAATGTGCTTCAGTATTCTCTGAACCTGTGCAGCCATATCAAGTTCCCAAATGCCCAATCTATTTTACTGTAATTCTTGTCTCAGCTTTTTGTTTATTAGACCAAGTGTAATGATTCCCCTTTCTGCGTAGTTCTCAAGCTCACAGTCCCTAAGGCATTGTCCAAATGCTTCATATTCGTGGGTATGTACTGGGCTACCTCCCATTCTGTCCTCGTTCGAGAGCACATTATTGAAATCACCCCCATACTAGCCTTGTTCCTTTGTTGTTTGATGTCCCTGAGCTCATCCCACGGTGCTTCCCGCAAAGGGCTTGTATTATACCCATATACACAAGTCATGTAGGCCTTGGTCCCTGGTATTCAACTTGTGCATGGATCATTTGTGCTGTTTGCCTCATAACAGTAACCTTCCATTCATTTCTCCACAGAAGTATTATTCTACCATTAGGTGATTATTGAGGTTATTTACAGAACTCCAACCCTTGAACCTCCCTCCAAGAGGCTACTGAGGCTATCCTGTTTTATTTTTGTTTCGATTAGGCACACTAGAGTAGCCTGAAGTTTGCCACACCTCGGACTAATCTCGGCCTGTTTATTCGGGGTATTCATACCCCGTACATTCCAGATCACTGCTTTATCCATTGGGGGGATGAGGGAATCCCTCATGTTTGGGGAACTAGTCTGCTCTTGGTTAGTCGGCTGCTGTTATTAGTCCATTCCCTTCTCTAGTAGGTTCTCTCCCCTCTCTGCTTATTATAACAGTGTTTTGTTGCTCATTCTCCCCTGTGTCTTCTGCTCTGATCCCCCAACCCACTCATCTGTAGTTTCCTGCGCCCTTGAGTTTCCAGCCATCCTCTGTTTCTTGGATCATAGGTTCCTTGCCCTTCCCTTCTAGTGGTTGCCACTCCTTCCTAACCACCTTCCTACATACCTCTGAAGCATGCCCAAATTTCCCACAGGTAAGACATTTTATAGGCTTCCATTCATAAGTTACTTCTTGCTCCACTAGTTGCTCATATTCATTGATAAAATTGACTCTGTCCTTCAACTCCTTGTTCAAGTCGACTTCTACCAGAACCCTAGCGTATTGTATCCTCTCCTTATTATAATAACCTGATCTGCCATGATTGAATTCCCACCAGGCTGGCTATCTTACTAAGACCCTTCATCCCCCAGTATTTCAATTCAAGATGTGGAAATTGCAACCAAATTGGTACTTTATCAATATCCCCTTTCTTAAATTGAGATTTGGTGTCCATGGAGCTAATATGACAGGCCTTTTGTCAAATTGCAGCAGCTCAGATTGGAGGACCATATCTCTGATTTCCTCGCTTTCAAATTTAGCCAAGAAAAGACCAGCCCGGACCTGCATCACTCTCTGAAGTCCACGCGATTTCCATACTCTGTTCAGAAATCCATTCATAACAGCAAAGGCGGATTGGATCCAAGCAATAGCATACAATCGCAGTTTTCCAGTACTGCCACCTCCTCTTTGATGTCCTCCTGCCCAATGTGCCCTACCTCATCCCCCCTGTCTGCTCTGGTTCCATGTAATCAAGTTTTGTCCCTGCATTTTGAGCTTAGATATATCAAACTGACCCATACAGATTGGTTCGTCCCGTTTGTCTGTTCGACCTTTGTGTATTCGACCCTTTTTGTTCCAAATCCTGCATAGCCCTAGCTAGAATCGCTGTTTCCTTTAGCCCCCCTTGATTTTTGGTACTACTGATGTATTGGCCGATCAGTGTCGTAACCTCATCCAATGTAGGCGCAGGAGTTTGAGGGAGACGTTGAGTGTGGGGCTTTGTCATTCTCCCCATTAGGTGTCGTCAATACCTCAGTGACCTGAGGGGAGGACTCCTTTCTCCCGGTTTCCTCTTCTTTGCCATCAGCCCGCCGCCGCCGTAAAGAAGAGAGTACAGTCAATGTAACAGTAATCGCGTGTCTGTGTGTGATAATCGCACCTACTGAGCGTGTATTTGTTTTTGAGTCAGCTGAAAGGTAGAGATCTACTAGGACTTTTATGTTTTAGTTAGGGTTTAGCAAGCACAAAATACTTATATATTCTTATTAAATAGAGATTTTGATTTTTGAAAGCTTTGAAACACGTTATGTAGTTTTTATGAGGTCTAGTATGTTCTTGAGAAAAGGTATCTTGATTGAAGCTTAAGAGATGTTCTAATAAAAACAAGAGTTATATATTTTCTGAATTACTATTCACCCCCCCCTTTTTCCTAGTCACCGCCCCCTAAAGGGCTGAAAAAAGACAAAATTGCCTTTTGAATAAATTTTTTTTTAAAGTCCTTTTACAGACAACGCAATTAAAACATTCAAATCAGACTCAAACAAAACAAAAAAACGTTTCAAATCGCATTTAAAAATGAATCGTCTATTTGGGAAATGGAAAAGTCAAAAGAAAGCGTCTATTGGCACGGATGATAAGCAAATTCTCGTAAATTTCATTTTTATAGACGTGAATTTTCGAAAAAACGGTCGGATTCGAGCGAAAATTTCGGCCCGACCGAAACATAATTTCGGTCAACACAAGGGGTGACCGAACAACAATTTCGGTCAACCCTTGTGATGACCGAAAATCAGTTTCGGTCGCTCAAGAGGGCGACCAAAATTCTAGTTTGGCCGCGACTGTCGTAGCCGAAATCTAGATTCGGCTATGACTGTCGCGGCGAGATCCGATTTCGGCTACGACAGAGGTGTCCGAAATCTCGTTCGGTCGCCTCTTATAGTGACCGAAATTTGATTTCGGTTGTTAATTTTTTTTTTGTCAGACTCGGAGATTGTCCCGGAGGATTCCACGGGTGATGGGATAAACTACAGTGAGCATTTCTGCGAAGGAGGACGCTTTCCGACCGACGTGGAAGCCATTAACTGGGCGAAAGGCGTCGCTATAGGTCTTGGTTTCGAGGTGATAATTTCGTCGCACAAGAAGGCAGGAACAAAAAATGATTAGATGTTCTAGCGGAGAACGTTATAGAGGCAACGAGGATGAATTGGAGAGGATGTCGAAGTCTAATAAGTGCAGGTGCCCGTTTGTAGTCATAGCCCAGCAGGATCCATCTACTAGGAATGGTACATTCGTACGGGTGCACCTGAGAATTCCATACGCAATCACCCTTTGATACAGTATCCCGAGGGACACCACCAGACGAGTGGGTTAAGCAGCCAGGCAAAGAAGGTCATAGAGGAAATGACTGCTGCCCAAGCGAAACCAGCACATATCCTCTCAGCGATGAGGGCTCGACACGCAGAAGATAACGTGACGACCGTCATATATATAATTACAGAGATCGTTTGAAGAAGCAAGATTCTGAGGGTCGAGACGTGGTGAGCCAGTTGATGCACCAGGCGACAGAGGCCGGATATTTTGTTGAAGCGGTGAGAGACGACGAGTCTAATGTGCTTACACATGTCTTCTCGCACACCCGGAGTCACTCGCACTGTTGAGGACGTATCCTTATTTTATTGGGATTGACTCGACGTACAAGACAATAGATATAAGATGCCTCTAGTGGAGATTATAGGGATGACTCCCGTAATAACAACTTTCTGTGCCGGTTTGCCGTCATGGAGGACGAGACGGAGAGAAGTTACAGGTGGACGTTGCAGTCTATCAGGGATATTCTAGGGCCAGGTGTCCGTCCGTCGGCGATTGTCACTGATCGTGAGTTGGGCCTTCTTTCGACCGGTACATATGGTATTTCTCCATTCTCACCATCTGCTGTGCACGTGGCATATTTATAAAGATGTGGAGAACAAAGTTTATTGGTTGGCGGGGAAGAGCAAATCACGCACAAGTCCTGGAAAGCAGTAGTGGATGCTCCGACGGTTGACGGATACGAGAAGGCAGTGAATGACATGCGTGTGCGTTGGAGTGCCGACTCAGCAATCATTAGTTATGTTGAGCAGACGTGGTTGGTGCATAAGGAGAAGTTCACCAGAGCTTGGACGAACGATGTGCTTCATTTCGGGAACACCACTACATGTCGTGTGGAGAATGCTCATAGCGAGCTGAAAGGATGGTTGAACTCGGCCACTGGGTCTCTTGACACCATATGGGTGAAGGTGCACGAGCAGATAGCGAACCAGTTGAATCGCATCAGAAAGGTAAATTAATTATTATTACGTGTCATATATCCTTATCTAATAAGTTTTTAATGTTGATATGCAGACACTTGAGGAGTCCCGGTCGAAACGACAGATTCCGATGTCAGGATTTCCATTCCTAGACCGAGTTTCACACTATGCGATACGAATTATGGCAAATGAGCTGCGGTGGACCAAAGAGTTGTTGAATGAGGTTTACTCCAGGTGCGGATGTGTAGTACGACGTACGCACCAACTACCATGTGCTTGCGAGCTTCAGCAATGCATGGACAACAACTATCCAGTTTCGTTAGAATGCTTGCACGACTTCTGGATGACACTCACAATCAGCGACGGAGTATTTCCCGATATTACTGATCAAGAGCGCTTATACGACCTCGTGCGTGAGGCAGAAGGTCGCGATCCCGCCGTTATGCGAGGCCTCCATCGAGTAGTTAACGAACATCTCTATCCCGAGGCCCAAGAGTGGAATGAGCCTGTTGTGAAGACATCTGTAAAAGGTCGGCCAAAGAAAAGAGACTCGAGGAAACGTGATCGTAGTGCTTGGGAGTACGCAATTCCAAGGGGGGACGGAGCGGAGGGCGCAGCAGTACCAGTCGTAGCAGTCAGGGTCGTAGCAGCCAGGGTCGTACGTCATCTTCGTCTGCGAAGCGATCTCGTACTTCTACTACAGAGACAGGTACTACTATATTTCACTCCTAAGAACATACGAATATTTATGCACTTCTAATATCGGTAAAATGCTTTGTACAGGTGAATCCAATTTCTTCCACAGCCGCTTGCAGTACCACGTAACATCAGTCATCCATCCTTATATAATTAGTTATAAGGATGTGGTGGCTGACGGCAACTGCGGATTTCGCGCTATCGCCTCCCATATTTACAATGACGAGGACGAATGGGTCACCGTAAGGAATAACGTCGCGAACGAAATCGAGGCCCATTGGGATCGTTACTAGGCATTGTACTACGGCGATTCATTGGATCTGCAGTTGGATCGTATACGCTGGGACGGGGGTCCTTGCTTGGCAAACCACTGGATGTTGACACCGTGCAATTTGTGCGCTGTGGCGACAATTTGCAACGCTGTAGTTATCCTCTACGGGTACGGCAATGGATCGACCATCAACTTGCATTCTACGACGATACTGCCACTGCGTGCCGTCCGGACTGCTGATCGACCGAATCGAACTATCGTCATAGCGCACCTTGGAGACGAGTACCAACATTATATTAGACTGAATTTATGTCCAGACTTTCCTATACCCGCCTTGCATCCGTATTGTTCACGTATCGTGATCGTCGACTTGCTGGTTGGGAACATAGATATCAGAACAGATTCGAACACTGGGTGCAACTCATGCGCGAGAATTTTTTATGGTAATTATTAATAATATTTTATAATATTATTATTTATTTTGATGTTATTAAATTGTATTATTAGATGTTATTTGTAAATGTTATTATTTTTTATTACTAATAATATTTTATAATATTATTATTTATTTTGATGTTATTAAATTATATTATTAATATTATTTTAATATGTTATTATTTTTTATGTTATTATGTCATATTATTAATATTATTTTAATATTTATTATTATTTTTATGTTATTATTTTATATTATTAATGTTATTATTTGGTAATATTAATATTTTTTATGTTATTATTTCCTATATTAATATTATTTCTTATTATTAATTTTTTTTATGTTATTATTTTCTAATAATTATATTATTTCTTATGTTATTTTTTCCTATATTAATATTATTTCTTATTATTAATATTTTTTATGTTATTATTTCCTATATTATTAATATTATTTCTTATTATTAATATTTTTTATGTTATTATTTCCTATATTAATATTATTTCTTATTCTTAATATTTTTTTATGTTTATTATTCCTATATTAATTTATTTCTTATTACTAATATTTTTTTATGTTAATATTTCCTATATTATTAATATTATTTCTTATTATTAATATTTTTTTATGTTATTATTTTCTAATATTAATATTTTTTTATGTTATTATTTTATATTATTAATGTTATTATTTTGTAATATTAATATTTTTTTATGTTATTATTCCTATATTAATATTATTTCTTATTATTAATATTTTTTTATGTTATTATTTTCTAATATTAATATTATTTCTTATGTTATTATTTCCTATATTAATTTATTTCATATTATTAATATTTTTATGTTATTATTTCCTATATTATTAATATTATTTCTTATTATTAATATTTTTTTATGTTATTATTTCCTATATAAATATTATTTCTTATTATTAATATTTTTTTATGTTATTATTTCCTATATTAATATTATTTCTTATTATTAATATTTTTTTATGTTATTATTTCCTATAATATTAATATTATTTCTTATTATTAATATTTTTTTATGTTATTATTTTCTAATATTAATATTTTTTTATGTTATTTTTTCCTATATTATTAATATTTATTAAACGTAATCAATAAAAAAAATACGCGTCCGATACATAGAAATAATATAAATAAAAAAAGTACGTGTTGATACATAGAAATATATATAAAAAAAAAAAGTACGTGTCCGATACATAGAAATAATATAAATAAAAAAAACCGGGTCCGATACACAACGATGGACAAAGAAGATAGTACGCAATCTCACGGGCATTGCACCAGCGTTCATGTCGTCCAGCCTGCCTCTGTAGCGCTCCGTCTCATCCTGGTCGTGGAGCTGCAACGTACCTAGCATCTCGGTGCTAATCGCATACATCGAGCTGTACCACTGTACACGGGATTGATACATATAAAAATTGATTAAACATACAAATTTCAAAAGGTCAAATCGCATTAAATTACGTACGTAATCGGAGTGGCTGCGCGGGGTATGGTGCTCGAAGAGGATCCCGACACTGACGACAACAGACGCGGGTGCGAATGTCGCTCATACCAGTCCATGTACCCGGCAACGGACTCACCAAGGTACTCTGCAGCCGACCGGGTGATGTACGACAGGTTGAGGATGTACGCGTACGGGAACTGACGCCAAGCATGCTCTACCGCATCCGCAGAATAGTGCACCCTATAGTACGATGGGTCTGCTGGCATGACCGCCTTATGTGGCATACTCATCGGCGGCGATATGAGCTGCACGTACCCCAGCTGGCGCAACACCCTCGAGGGTGCGTAGGGCTCCACGATGTCGCGATATCTAACCCAGCCCACGAAAATAGTCCTCTGGTGCAGCGTCGCTGCATCGGGACCGTACGTCAACCAAGCAACCTGATAACAGTTCGCAATTTTTTATATAATCGTCGTGAATATAGAATATAATTTGTTATTATACCTAGCTCGCAGTCATCATGTCTAGCTGACGGCGGATGTCAATCAAACGGTGGCCCGTCCGCTCGTACTGAGATACGGACCACATGCGTGATCGTGCCTCGCCAGGCTCCACATACTGGGGTAGACGGTGTGGGCAGAAGCATGGGAAGTACTCGTAGATCCACGCCTGTAGTAACGACAGGCACCCAGCTAAACCCCTAGAATCCGCTCGGCTTGCGAGGCCAAGCTGGCGATAGAGGTAAGCAAGAGCGGCCGAACACCACCAGTAATGACTGCATCTGGCAGCGAGCGGTAGAACTCGTGCATGATGTCGGGCTTCACCCGGTTCCCGCTCTTGTCGACGAACAGCGTCGACCCCAATACAATTCAAAGCCAAGCGATTGCCTGGAACCCCGCCGTCCTATTTCCCTCCTGCATCCTCTGCGTCACGTCTTTCCACGCAACCGCACCGCCTCTCCATAATCCCCTCAGCGCGTCTGCGTTGACGCCCATAATTTCCCTCGCTGCGATCTGCTGGTCGCCGGCGTCAGGTGAGCGATACCGTGCTGCCCTCGATAGGGATACGCAGGATCTGCTCGACGTCGTGGAGCATAATCGTCTTCGCCCCACGGCATGTGAAAGGTGTTCGTGTCGGGGTGCCAACGCTCCACAAAAGCGCTCAGAAGAGGCTGGTCCAAGTGTCCCAGCATGGCATCTGGGAGGTGGCTAAGCCCCGTGCCATCTATCTCGCTATGCGTCTCCGGCGGGAATTGGCAGTACCACTGCTTAAGCGACCGAAGCACTGATGCACGCTGCTCGCACTTCAGCAGGGGTCTCTCCTCCTCACCCATCCAGATGCGGGGCGCGATGTGCCCAAGTAACTAGGGATCACCTCGCCATCTTCTGGACCACCTGGCTATGGCCCCTGCACCCTCCAGGAATCGTCATCTACGACCCTGGAGCACTTGCTCCCTATTTTATTTTTTACGAATACCCCAAAAATAAATTTAATTTGTTGTACGTATATTAAGACACGACATCGAAAGCCAATTTATAATGAATGGATAAAGGACTTACGTGAGAAGACCGGTATCGCATCGTTGCCGGATGACTCAAACGATGCCGCATGAGGGCACCTCCTCATCCGCTTGCGCCTCCTCATCCGCATGCGGATCGTGATCCGCATATACGGAATGAGAATCAACTGCTCGCTGCCGCCTCTCCTGCTCCCGTTCCCTACGAACGGATGCGTCAAACGCCGCGCCCCTCGTATGACGCTCTCCAGTTTCGTCCAACGGGGGGGGGGGGTCTGCTGCTCCCTCCGATTAGGGACTTCCCACCCTTGACCTGCAATTAGATAATTATCTAAAAAAAAAAATTCAACCGAAATTGAATTTCGGTCGGACACTGACACGACCGAAATCCGATTTCGGTCGGTGTCAGGCACGGCCGAAATCGACTTTCGGTCGCCGATGATCTGACCGAAATCGGGTTTCAGTTGTGACAGATCCGACCGAAACACGATTTCGGTCGGATCCATGGCAACCGAAACGTGATTTCGGTCGACCAAGTCTCGACCGAAATCTGATTTCGGTCGCGACTTGGCCGACCGAAATCACGTTTCGGTTGTGACTTGGCCGGCCAAAACGTGATTTCGGCCGTGCCTTTTTCGTCCGATTTCGCGTCCGATTGACCGTTTTTTCAGCCTATGTCGACTCTTTTTCGACAATATATATACGTACGAATGAATTTACGACAATTTTCTTACCAATAGTGACAACACCCCCTTTCCCTTTCCCTTTCCGCCTCGTCGATCCATTTCGATTTGCAAATTCTCTGTTTTTTAGTTGATTTGGATGTGTGATTTGAAAAGTGTTGCGTAGTAAAGGATTTTAAATAAAATTCTGACTTTTTATTATATTTTACCTTTTTAAATTAATTTAAATAACATAGGGGCATAAACGTCTTTTTTTCAACCCTTTAGGGGGCGGTAACAAGTAAAAGGGGGGTGGTAAATAGTAACTCCCTATATTTTCGAAAGATTTAGTTTCAAACACAGATGGGTTTCTTTTGGAATAAAAATCATTTTTCTTAGTTAAGGATGTTTGTAGATTGTGTTGTAAGAATTTCTCAAAGTAAATGTGATTTCTGAAAGGGTTTTTAATGAACTTCGAAAGCTAGGTTTCACAAGTATAAATTTTATAGAGTTAGCTTTTAAAATAATAGATTTTCAAAAGGCATATTTGATAGTGTTTTAGGATTTTCGAAATAAGATTTAAGGATATTATTTTTGAAGTATTGATTTTTTTAAAGATGGGAGTGTTCTAAGGTTAGATTTCCACATTTTTAATTTCGAAAATAATATTTTGAAATTGTATGTACTAAATTTTATTAGACTTTCGAAAGGTAAAGGTTTGAGAATTATTTTCGAAAGCTGATATGAATGTTATGTTGCGTTACTTTTGAATGAAATAGTGTTGTTCGTATGATTTTCGAAAACATAGTTCAATTTTTAGGTCCTGTGATTTTCGAATATAATGTTGATAATATATTACTTTTCGACAACTTCAGTAACTCTAAAGCTATTTCGAAACCTATATGTGTACAAAGAAAGTCATTTTCGAAGATTATGTAATTTTCGAAATATGGATTCTATGATATCTAGTTCGAAAGTCATAGTTGCATACCTATCATATACTGACATTGTAGTGTTACTATGTTTTAAGAATCGTGGGAAGAAATTACAGAATTATAAGCTAAGTTGCTTGGACGTCAGGTAAGCGGAAATCCCAACTACAACACAAACTACATTTTTGTATTTGGAATACGTGACTATCTGTGTTAAATGATCCTACGTGATATGATTTATCTGCTATTACGTGATTATGTGGTAACCCATGTTGGTTGTGTTATGTGAAGTGCGTCATTGGTGATAATGAAATCGTTTGGTGAGTTGTTACTTATGATTGTGCGATGGCGTTAAACGAGTTGATACATTACATTATTTATATGGCATATCGTATGCACGCATATTTTGTATGGAGTAATTTCGTGATATGAGTGTGCATTGTATTTATCGCCTGAAAAGGTGTGAATATGTGACGTGACAAGAATGTTTTGACATGTTTTGCATGGTAAGTATTCATGGCATCACTCAAGCAGCATGAGCATGTGCATACACGGATTATGTGAGGGTTTCTAGTTATGAGATGCACAGTACATGATCGATTGAGAGTGAAGATTATGAGCTACTTCTACAAAGGCACCATGATGCGATGTAAGCCGTCTATTATATTTTATGGAAGCAGAAGGGCGACCCAGGAAGGAGGCGACCTAGCTATGCTAGTGTAGTGCTACCTGGTGTGTAGCACTGCCATATTAGGGGAAGAAGCGACCTGGACGAAACACATGGTGTAAGCGAGAGTGCCAGGGAGGCAACCGCTAGATAGAGGGGCGACCTGGCCTAGCCAGTGTAGGCCAACTATCATATTTTTCTCCATTTGGATTTGAGCTCATTATGATGGTGCGTAGCAAGTAGCTAAGGACCCCTGAGAGAAATGAGAAAGAAATGAGAATGATATGAGAATACGAGTGATAATAAGCATTGGCGCGGATGCTTATGCGAGTTTGGCACGTGCATGTCATGCGTATTTCCACTTACTGAGCTTTATAGCTAATTCCACTTTTATATGTTGTAGGTATGATCGAGTCGGACGTTGAAACGCGTCAGGACTAAGGCAGACTGATGGCGGTGGCTCCACATACTTTTGAGGGCTGGGCGTACATAGATGCGACCTGAGGGTGTTATTAGGGTGTTTCAAATATTTTAACATGTTGGGCTATGGTCTTCTAAATATAATGTTTGCAGAACGGGCTTGTGTGTGTGTATATTAAGTTATTTTAATAAAGTTTTCGTAGATCGGGTCTTCCAAAGCTTACGTTGCGAAAAATCCGTCAAACTAGTTATAGAAAAAGTGGGTCGGGACTAGGGTGGTTCGGTACGGTATACCATACCAAAACAGTGATACCGTATACCGCAACGAAATTTCGGTATCCAAAATATTCATATCAATACCATACCAAAATTTCGGTATACCTTAAATTTCGATACGGTATCATACCGAAATTTCGGTATGGTATTGGTATCATACCTTTCTATACCATTCATACGGAGGATTTTTTACCATGCATGTCTCGTGATTAGTTAATTCGTTGTTTTGGAATTTTAATCATTCAAACTCCTTAGGCCCCAATAAGATTGATTATTAATACCAAATTTTTCAAAATAAAAAAGATTTTTGAACCTTAAATAATTTACTCCCTCACCATTGTATACATTTTACTAAATCGGGCGTCCACATCTTTTGTACATTTTCTTATTTAGCAAAAAACGTATCACAACAATCAATATAATAATATTAAATATTCTTAAAAGGCGTGCCAAAATATACACTTTTCTATCTTTTAATTGTACTATATTATTAAAATATTCAGCTTCTTAATTTGCGTGTCAAATCCCAATGTATAAAAAGATGTGGGACAGAGGGAGTACATATTTTAGCTAGTCTCCTTAGTAAGACAAAAAACTTTACATAACCACAAAATACAATTTTATATACAGATTAATTAGAACGAAGTGGCTATATTTAAAATATTAGTGAAGATTAACAAAAAGTAATTGCATTGCATCTTCACGCTTTCAACATTATGAGAAAAACATTAAAAGGCAAAATTTAAACGTTACTTGAGTTAATAAGTAAAATATGGTGGGCCTAATACTAGAAAGTTGTGTATAAGTTGATAATTTATGGGCTAAATAAATTTATGAAGATCCTTAAATTTTCATTTTAATTTTAAAAAATTTAGAATTTCGGTATTCGGTATAATCGGTATACCTAATTTTAAAAACTTTCATACCATTACCGTACCGAAAATTTTCGTTCGATACGGTATCATACCTTACCAAAAACTTCGGTATACCAAAATTTTCGATATTTTCGATACGATTCGATACGATAAGGACGGTATTTCGGTATTTCGGTATTTTTTCACCCGTACAAACAGAACAACTACGTGCAACAAACTAAACGGCTGCGAACATACCACCACTAATGCAATGGATCCCATCAGAACTCCGAAGTTAAGCGTCATTGAGAGAGAGTTGTACTAGGATGGGTGACCCTCTGGGGAAATTCTCGTGTTGCACACCCTTTTTTACTCGTAACAACATACTTTGGGTACTCATTTTGCAATGAAGTGACAGTGTTACTTTTCACTCTCGACACCTATGGATTTCGCAAAGTTCAATTATTATAAAAGAATCACGTGAAAAGTGCTTCCGCGCTATATTTTTTTCGATGTGAGACATCTACGACTGCAAAGTTCACGAACTGGCGTGGCTACCGAGCAACACACCTGTCTTTGTTGAGTATCTTCAATATATTTTCACCCGTACGAACAAAATAATTACGCGCAAAAAGTAAACGGGTGCGATCATGCCAGCACTAATGCACCGGAACGCATCAGAACTCTGAAGTTAAGCGTGCTTGGGCAAGAGTAGTAGTAGGATGGGTGACCCCTTGGACGTCTTCATGTTGCACACTCATTTTTTACTCGTGATAACATAATTTAGGTATTCATTTTGCAATGAAGTGACGGTGTTACTTTTCACTCTCAACACCTATGAATTTCGCAAATCTAAATTTTTATAAAAGAATAACGTGAATAGTGCTTCCGTACTATATTTTTTCGTTGAAATGCGAGACATCAACGATTGCGACGTTCATGAACAGGCGCGGTTAAAGAGCAACGCGCCGGTCTTTGTTGCGTGTTTTTAACACATTTTCACCCGTACAAATAGAACTACTACGTGCAACAAACTAAATGGCTGCGAACATACCAGCACTAATGCATTGGATCCCATCAGAACTCCGAAGTTAAGCGTCATTGAGAGAGAGTAGTGCTAGGATGGGTGACCCTCTGTGGAAATCCTCGTGTTGCACACCCTTTTTTACTCGTGACAACATACTTTGGGTACTCATTTTGCAATGAAGTGACGGTGTTACTTTTCACTCTCAACACCTATGGATTTCGCAAAGCTCAATTATTATAAAAGAATCACGTGAATTGTGCTTTCGCTATATTTTTTCGATGCGAGACATCTACGACTGCAACGTTCACGAACTGGCGTGGTTACCGAGCAACACACCTGTCGTTGTCGCGTATTTGCAATATATTTTCACCCGTACGAACAAAATAGCTAAGCTCGAAAAGTAAACGGGTGCGATCATACCAGCACTAATGCACCGGAACCCATCAGAACTCTGAAGTTAAGCGTGCTTGGGCAAGACTAGTACTAGGATGGGTGACCCGCTAGGACGTCCCTTTTTTCCTCATGACAACATACATTAGGTATTCATTTTGCAATGAAGTGACGGTGTTACTTTTCACCCTCAAGACCTATGGATTTCGCAAATCTAAATTTTATAAAAGAATAACGTGAATAGTGCTTCCGTAATATATTTCTTCGTTGAAATGCGAAACATCAACGACTGCGACGTTCATGAACAGGCGTGGTTACCGAGCAATGCGCCGGTCTTTGTTGCGAGTTTTTAACACATTTTCACCCGTACAAACAGAACAACTACGTGCAACAAACTAAACGGCTGCGAACAAACCACCACTAATGCACTGGATCCCATCAGAACTCCGAAGTTAAGCGTCATTGAGAGAGAGTTGTACTAGGATGGGTGACCCTCTGGGGAAATTCTCGTGTTGCACACCCTTTTTTACTCGTAACAACATACTTTGGATACTCATTTTGCAATGAAGTGACGATGTTACTTTTCACTCTCAACACCTGTAGAAGATCAATTCTAATTGTGCTTTAATTTCGTTACTTGTCCTTGTAATTATGGGCTTTATTTGTATTAGTCCATAGATTAGGACTAGATAGATATTTATACCAAGTGTGTTTGGTATAAATACTTGTAATCAATCGCAATCAATAGAGAAAGTTTTGGAAATTGATCAGAAAGGCTTGCAATTCAATTTTTAGAGAGAGAAACAACAGTAACTTTCTCTCTCTTGTTCTTCATTTGAGTTTTTCGATCGAATCTTAATGTCAATCATTATCATCAAATTACTTAGAATTCATGCCTAGGATCATAGAGTTGTTAACGTAGGACCTAATAATTGGTATCAGAGAGTTGTACTAGGATGGGTGACCCTCTGTGGAAATCCTCATGTTGCACACCCTTTTTTACTCATGACAACATACTTTGGGTACTCATTTTGCAATCTTTTCACTCTCAACACCTATGGATTTCGCAAAGCTCAATTATTATAAAAGAATCACGTGAATAGTGCTTCCGCGCTAGATTTTTTCGATGCGAGACATCTACGACTGCAACGTTCACGAACTGGCATGGTTACCGAGCAACACACTTGTCTTTGTTGCGTATTTTCAATATATTTTCACCCGTGGAACAAAACTACGCGCAAAAAGTATTCGGGTGCGATCATACCAGCACTAATGCACCGGAACCCATCAGAACTCTGAAGTTAAGCGTGCTTGGGCAAGAGTAGTAGTAGGATGGGTGACCCGGTAGGATGTCTCTTTTTTCCTCATGACAACATACATTAGGTATTCATTTTGCAATGAAGTGACGGTGTTACTTTTCACTCTCAACACCTATGGATTTCACAAACCTCAATTATTACAAAAGAATCACGTGAATAGTGCTTTCGTGCTATATTTTTTTCGTTGAAAATGCGAGACATCATGACTGCGACGTTCACGAACTGACGTGGTTACCGAGCAACGCACCGGCCTTTGTTGCGTATTTTCAATACATTTCACCCCTACAAACAAAATAACTACGCGCAGTAGTAGTAGGATGGGTCACCCCTTGGGACGTCTTCTTGTTGCACACTCTTTTTTTACTCGTGACAACATACTTTAGGTATTCATTTTGCAATGACGTGACGGTGTTACTTTTCACTCTCAACACCTATGAATTTCGCAAATCTAAATTTTTGTAAAAGAATAACGTGAATAGAGCTTCCGTACTATATTTTTTCGTTGAAATGAGTTCATGAACAGGCATGGTTACCGAGAAATGCGCCGGTCTTTGTTGCGTGTTTTTAACACATTTTCACCCGTACAAACAGAACAACTACGTGCAACAAACTAAACGGCTGCGAACATACCAGCACTAATGAACTGGATCCCATCAGAACTCCGAAGTTAAGCATCATTGAGAGAGAGTTGTTGTAGGATGGGTGACCCTCTGGGGAAATTCTCGTGTTGCACACCCTTTTTTACTCGTAACAACATACTTTGGGTACTCATTTTGCGATGAAGTGACGGTGTTACTTTTCACTCTCAACACCTGTAGAAGATCAATTCTAATTGTGCTTTAATTTCGTTACTTGTCCTTGTAATTATGGGCTTTATTTGTATTAGTCCATAGATTAGGATTAGATAGATATTTATACCAAGTGTGTTTGGTATAAATACTTTGTAATCAATCGCAATCAATAGAGAAAGTTTTGGAAATTGATCCGAAAGGCTTGCAATTCAATTTCTAGAGAGAGAAACAACAGTAACTTTCTCACTCTACTCAAATTCTCTCTCTTGTTCTTCATTTGAGTTTTTTCGATCGAATCTTAATGTCAATCATTATCATCGAATTACTTAGAATTCATGCCTAGGATCATAGAGTTGTTAACGTAGGACCTAATAATTGGTATCAGAAAGAGTTGTACTAGGATGGGTGACCCTCTGTGGAAATCCTCATGTTGCACACCCTTTTTTACTCATGACAACATACTTTGGGTACTCATTTTGTAATCTTTTCACTCTCAACACCTATGGATTTCGCAAAGCTCAATTATTATAAAAGAATCACGTGAATAGTGCTTCCGCGCTAGATTTTTTCGATGTGAGACATCTACGACTGCAACGCTCACGAACTGGCGTGGTTACCGAGCAACACACCTGTCTTTGTTGCGTATTTTCAATATATTTTCACCCGTGGAACAAAACTACGCGCAAAAAGTAAACGGGTGCGATCATACCAGCACTAATGCACCGGAACCCATCAGAACTCTGAAGTTAAGCGTGCTTGGGCAAGAGTAGTACTAGGATGGGTGACCCGCTAGGACGTCCCTTTTTTTCCTCATGACAACATACATTAGGTATTCATTTTGCAATGAAGTGACAGTGTTACTTTTCACTCTCAAGACCTATGGATTTCGCAAATCTAAATTTTTATAAAAGAATAACGTGAATAGTGCTTCCGTACTATATTTCTTCGTTGAAATGCGAAACATCAACGACTGCGACGTTCATGAACAGGCGTGGTTACCGAGCAATGCGCCGGTCTTTGTTGCGAGTTTTTAACACATTTTCACCCGTACAAACAGAACAACTACGTGCAACAAACTAAACGGCTGCGAACATACCACCACTAATGCAATGGATCCCATCAGAACTCCGAAGTTAAGCGTCATTGAGAGAGAGTTGTACTAGGATGGGTGACCCTCTGGGGAAATTCTCGTGTTGCACACCCTTTTTTACTCGTAACAACATACTTTGGGTACTCATTTTGCAATGAAGTGACGATGTTACTTTTCACTCTCAACACCTGTAGAAGATCAATTCTAATTGTGCTTTAATTTCGTTACTTGTCCTTGTAATTATGGGCTTTATTTGTATTAGTCCATAGATTAGGACTAGATAGATATTTATACCAAGTGTGTTTGGTATAAATACTTTGTAATCAACCGCAATCAATAGAGAAAGTTTTGGAAATTGATTAGAAAGGCTTGCAATTCAATTTCTAGAGAGAGAAACAACAGTAACTTTCTCACTCTACTCAAATTCTCTCTCTTGTTCTTCATTTGAGTTTTTCGATCGAATCTTAATGTCAATCATTATCATCGAATTACTTAGAATTCATGCCTAGGATCATAGAGTTGTTAACGTAGGACCTAATAATTGGTATCAGAGAGAGTTGTACTAGGATGGGTGACCCTCTGTGGAAATCCTCATGTTGCACACCCTTTTTTACTCATGACAACATACTTTGGGTACTCATTTTGCAATCTTTTCACTCTCAACACCTATTGATTTCGCAAAGCTCAATTATTATAAAAGAATCACGTGAATAGTGCTTCCGCGCTAGATTTTTTCGATGCGAGACATCTACGACTGCAACGTTCACGAACTGGCGTGGTTACCGAGCAACACACCTGTCTTTGTTGCGTATTTTCAATATATTTTCACCCGTGGAACAAAACTACGAGCAAAAAGTATTCGGGTGCGATCATACCAGCACTAATGCACCGGAACCCATCAGAACTCTGAAGTTAAGCGTGCTTGGGCAAGAGGCGTACTGGGATGGGTGACCCGGTAGGATGTCCCTTTTTTTCCTCATGACAACATACATTAGGTATTCATTTTGCAATGAAGTGACGGTGTTACTTTTCACTCTCAACACCTATGGATTTCACAAACCTCAATTATTACAAAAGAATCACGTGAATAGTGCTTTCGTGCTATATTTTTTTCGTTGAAAATGCGAGACATCAATGACTGCGACGTTCACGAACTGACGTGGTTACCGAGCAACGCACCGGCCTTTGTTGCGTATTTTCAATACATTTCACAAAATAACTACGCGCAGTAGTAGTAGGATGGGTCACCCCTTGGGACGTCTTCTTGTTGCACACTCTTTTTTTACTCGTGACACATACTTTAGGTATTCATTTTGCAATGAAGTGACGGTGTTACTTTTCACTCTCAACACCTATGAATTTCGCAAATCTAAATTTTTGTAAAAGAATAACGTGAATAGTGCTTCCGTACTATATTTTTTTTCGTTGAAATGCGACATCAACAACTGCGACGTTCATGAACAGGCACGGTTACGAGCAATGCGCCGGTCTTTGTTGCGTGTTTTTAACACATTTTCACCCGTACAAACAAAACAACTACGTGCAACAAACTAAACGGCTGCGAACATACCAACACTAATGCACTGGATCCATCAGAACTCCGAAGTTAAGCGTCATTGAGAGAGAGTTGTACTAGGATGGGTGACCCTCTGGGGAAATTCTCGTGTTGCACACCCTTTTTTACTCGTAACAACATACTTTGGGTACTCATTTTGCAATGAAGTGACGGTGTTACTTTTCACTCTCAACACCTGTAGAAGATCAATTCTAATTGTGCTTTAATTTCATTACTTGTCCTTGTAATTATGGGCTTTATTTGTATTAGTCCATAGATTAGGACTGGATAGATATTTATACCAAGTGTGTTTGGTATAAATACTTTGTAATCAATCGCAATCAATAGAGAAAGTTTTGGAAATTGATCAGAAAGGCTTGCAATTCAATTTCTAGAGAGAGAAACAACAGTAACTTTCTCACTCTACTCAAATTCTCTCTCTTGTTCTTCATTTGAGTTTTTCGATCGAATCTTAATGTCAATCATTATCATCGAATTACTTAGAATTCATGCCTAGGATCATAGAGTTGTTAACGTAGGACTTAATAATTGATATCAGAGAGAGTTGTACTAGGATGGGTGACCCTCTGTGGAAATCCTCATGTTGCACACCCTTTTTTACTCATGACAACATACTTTGGGTACTCATTTTGCAATCTTTTCACTATCAACACCTATGGATTTCGCAAAGCTCAATTATTATAAAAGAATCACGTGAATAGTGCTTTTGCGCTAGATTTTTTCGATGCGAGACATCTACGACTGCAACGTTCACGAACTGGCGTGGTTACCGAGCAACACACCTGTCTTTGTTGCGTATTTTCAATATATTTTCACCCGTGGAACAAAACTACGCGCAAAAAGTAAACGGGTGCGATTATACCAGCACTAATGCACCTGAACCCATCAGAACTCTGAAGTTAAGCGTGCTTGGGCAAGAGTAGTACTAGGATGGGTGACCCGCTAGGACGTCTCTTTTTTTCCTCATGACAACATACATTAGGTATTCATTTTGCAATGAAGTGACGGTGTTACTTTTTTCTCTCAACACCTTTGGATTTCACAAACCTCAATTATTACAAAAGAATCACGTGAATAGTGCTTTCGTGCTATATTTTTTTCGTTGGAAATGCGAGACATCAATGACTGCGACGTTCACGAACTGACGTGGTTACCGAGCAACGCACCGGCCTTTGTTGCGTATTTTCAATACATTTCACCCCTACAAACAAAATAACTACGCGCAGTAGTAGTAGATGGGTCACCCCTTGGGACGTCTTCTTGTTGCACACTCTTTTTTTACTCGTGACAACATACTTTAGGTATTCATTTTGCAATGAAGTGACGGTTACTTTTCACTCTCAACACCTATGAATTTCGCAAATCTAAATTTTTATAAAAGAATAACGTGAATAGTGCTTCCGTACTATATTTTTTCGTTGAAATGCGACATCAACGACTGCGACGTTCATGAACTGGCACGGTTACGAGCAATGCGCCGGTCTTTGTTGCGTGTTTTTAACACATTTTCACCCGTACAAACAAAACTGCGAACATACCAGCACTAATGCACTGGATCCCATCAGAACTCCGAAGTTAAGCGTCATTGAGAGAGAGTTGTACTAGGATGGGTGACCCTCTGTGGAAATCCTCATGTTGCACACCCTTTTTTACTCATGACAACATACTTTGGGTACTCATTTTGCAATCTTTTCACTCTCAACACCTATGGATTTCGCAAAGCTCAATTATTATAAAAGAATCACGTGAATAGTGCTTCCGCGCTAGATTTTTTCGATGCGAGACATCTACGACTGCAATGTTCACGAACTGGCGTGGTTACCGAGCAACACACCTGTCTTTGTTGCGTATTTTCAATATATTTTCACCCGTAACAAAACTACGCGCAAAAAGTAAACGGCTGCGATCATACCAGCACTAATGCACCGGAACCCATCAGAACTCTGAAGTTAAGCGTGCTTGGGGAAGAGTAGTACTAGGATGGGTGACCCGGTAGGATGTCCCTTTTTTTCCTCATGACAACATACATTAGGTATTCATTTTGCAATGAAGTGACGGTGTTACTTTTCACTCTCAACACCTATGGATTTCACAAACCTCAATTATTACAAAAGAATCACGTGAATAGTGCTTTCGTGCTATATTTTTTTGGTTGAAAATGCGAGACATCAATGACTGCGACGTTCACGAACGGACGTGGTTACCGAGCAACGCACCGGCCTTTGTTGCGTATTTTCAATACATTTCACCCCTACAAACAAAATAACTACGCGCAGTAGTAGTAGGATGGGTCACCCCTTGGGACGTCTTCTTGTTGCACACTCTTTTTTTACTCGTGACAACATACTTTAGGTATTCATTTTGCAAGAAGTGACGGTGTTACTTTTCACTCTCAACACCTATGAATTTCGCAAATCTAAATTTTTATAAAAGAATAACGTGAATAGTGCTTCCGTACTATATTTTTTCGTTGAAATACGACATCAACGACTGCGACGTTCATGAACAGGCACGGTTATGAGTAATGCGCCGGTCTTTGTTGCGTGTTTTTAACACATTTTCACCCGTACAACAAAACAACTACGTGCAACAAACTAAACGGCTGCGAACATACAGCACTAATGCACTGGATCCCATCAGAACTCCGAAGTTAAGCGTCATTGAGAGAGAGTTGTACTAGGATGGGTGACCCTCTGGGGAAATTCTCGTGTTGCACACCCTTTTTTACTCGTAACAACATACTTTGGGTACTCATTTTGCAATGAAGTGACGGTGTTACTTTTCACTCTCAACACCTGTAGAAGATCAATTCTAATTGTGCTTTAATTTCGTTACTTGTCCTTGTAATTATGGGCTTTATTTGTATTAGTCCATAGATTAGGACTAGATAGATATTTATACCAAGTGTGTTTGGTATAAATACTTTGTAATCAATCGCAATCAATAGAGAACGTTTTGGAAATTGATCAGAAAGGCTTGCAATTCAATTTCTGGAGAGAGAAACAACAGTAACTTTCTCACTCTACTCAAATTCTCTCTCTTGTTCTTCATTTGATTTTTCGATCGAATCTTAATGTCAATCATTATCATCGAATTACTTAGAATTCATGCCTAGGATCATAGAGTTGTTAACGTAGGACCTAACAATTGGTATCAGAGCAGATTCATTCTGTTTTGAATCGAAAATTGTTAGAATTGGATTGAAAATCTTTTTCTGATTACTGTTTACTTGAATTTGGTGTTTCTGTGCTTGTTTAGTGTTAGATCATGATTGCGATCAGTTCTGTAGCGATTTGAACTTCGTTTTTTGGATTACATCGATTCTGTGATTTACTGTTCGCGAAGAACATGAAGAACACGTTCTGATTTTGCTTACATTTGACATACTTTGCTTCATAACGTGTTTAATCGCTCGTTCGTGCGTAGTTAGTAAATGATTGCGAGCAATTACCTGAAATTTCACTGTCTAATTCGTTGTTTTCGCTTGAATCTGTGTAAACGTATTCTGTGATTTTTCTCGATCGTTGTAATCTTTCTCGCTAGGTTTACGATCATATTAATTTTTGGATCGAAAAACTTGACGCGAGACGTTTTCTCGGTCTGAATACGAAGTCAGTGCTAGAATCGTCAACACTAAACGATTTTAGTTAGAAATATTTCTCGAGCATTATTCAGCGAAAATATTTTTCGAGAGAGACCAATTTTGACTTTGCATCCGTAAAACTTT
The DNA here is from genome assembly GCA_027422505.1 of Craterostigma plantagineum. Lineage (NCBI taxonomy): Eukaryota > Viridiplantae > Streptophyta > Magnoliopsida > Lamiales > Linderniaceae > Craterostigma > Craterostigma plantagineum. The sequence continues at coordinate 24,168 of JAPQWV010001010.1, forward strand.
CTCTCGAGAAACATTTTCGGTCAGACCTTTAACGTTTGACCAGGCGAAAATCATTTACACGCGAGATTAAAGATATAAATCGAAAATAATTCTCGAACTCTTTTACGAATCAAACGCTACTAACGAACTTTGTCACGTGTGAAGCACATTACATCATCTTCAAACCTTCAAAACACTTAACGAAGATCCTTCAACAACTCTACTACAAAACAAGATGGATGCATACTCGCTTGGAAATGACAATCGTCCGCCGATCTTGCTACGTGGCGAATACACCGTTTGGAGAAACCGCTTCCTCAATTTCATCGCTTTAAAAGATCAAGCCGAGAATTTGCTGAAGTCACTAGAAGTGGGCAGTTTTGGGTGAATGTCCCCAGTGATGAATCGGTAACTCCTCAAATTCCCGCATCCAGGCGACTGAAGGAGCCTGGGGAGTACTCAATCGAGGAAAGGGCTCGAGCTAAGGCTGATCTTGTAGCTATGAATGCCCTCATGCAGGGCATCCCCAACGACATATATAGACAGATTGATAGCCTTTCATCGGCTAAAGGAATGTGGGATGAACTGCATAAGATGATGCAGAGGACGGAATTTGGCATAAAGGCCAAAAAGGTGAACATTCTCACTACTTACGATTCCTTCAAAGCAAAGCCGGAGGAGAGTCTATACGAGATCTACCAAAGATACCTCACTCTTCTCAACGAGATGAGGAAGATAGAAATCATGAAGACCACTATGGAGACAAACATCAGATTCTATCTTCTCTGCCCGCGGAATGGAAGAAAATATCCACTCAAATTCGACAGAATAAAGATCTAGATGAGTTGGATATCCATGCCGTCTTGACAATCTCGCACAACATGAGGCGATAAATAGTCAAAACACACGGGTCACGATAAACCATATGTCTTAAATACGAATTAACCTAGCGTTCCTCTACTCCCAAACACATAAGGGAATTAGCTACTCATAATTAACTGGAAACAACGAAAGAAATAGAAAACCGAGAAGGAAGACTCATGATCTTGATACACTGATGGCTCTTGGATGGTGGTAATAATGAATATTCGTTCCTCGTTTAATTCGGCATGATTTCATCGTTGATCCGTTTCTTGCGCTTCTCAGGTGGGATTCTCTATTCTTCGCATTTATTTTTCGTCTCTGAGGTGTTAGGGTTGTGATATCAGAGGTCTCTCTTCTTTCTGAGTCGAATTTGGGCTTTTATACGGATTTTTGTAGGTGTCACGGCCTCGGACATGGGCTGTCACGGCCGTGACCATCGTCGATTTGCTCCGCGTTGCTTTCTTCTATGTGTCACGGTCAAGTGCTTAAGGGTCACGGCCGTGACGAACTTCGCTTCAACTCATTGTCCATTGTCACGGCCTAGTGCATTGCCATGTCACGGTCGTGACGATCTTCTGTTTCGAACTCCTCGCTCACTGCCGACGTCACGGCCTAGTGTAATAAGTGTCACGGCCGTGACGGCCTCTAAGACGGTCTCTGCCTCGAGTCATGGCCTGATACGCGATACGTCACGACCGTGACTTTGACCATCTATTTGGTTTCGGCCTCTGTCTCTTGACACGGCCTCGTGCGCGATATGTCACGACCGTGACATAAGCCTATTTCCGTCCTTTTTATGCCGTTTTGCCTTGTTTTCGCTATCTTTTGTCAAAGGTCATTCTAAGCTCCTTCAATATTAAAATAAGTGTAAATAGAGCGAATAATTGCATAGGATGACTATGAAAACTCTATTATGACCCAAATAAAATATTGCAATACACAAGTCCATGACGTATTTCACGTATAGGCATTACGAAAATACGTTGCAGATCCAAGCCATGTGATCAAGAACGAGCTTCTTTACCAACAACTTAAGCCTGACTTAAGTTACGAGGAATGATCGATAGAAATTCTTATGCGCGAGGTGAAGGAACTACGGAATAAGATATTTCGTTAGTTAAGGTGTTGTGGCGGACTCAATCAATTGAAGAAGCCACATGGGAGCGTGAAGATGATATGAGGAATCGTTACCCCGAATTGTTCCATTTGGCATCGGGGACGATCTTTTAAAGGGGAGGATGTAAAACCCTTAAAAACTTAATACGGGATTTGGATGTAATTAGCTATGTAATTTTATGACTTGGGATTTTGAGAAGAAATTACAGTTTTGGAGTGAAAAATATAAATTGTAGCATTTAGAATTAAATCGAACCTTAGCAAGGGAACCCGAAAATAGTAACATCTGAATAAATTAAAAATTCATGATAAACAAAGATTTCTCTCTCTAACCCACTCTCTCTCACAAAATCCTAACATCACGTCGCCTACATCACCAACTATCGCCTTACCCAACCCTGTCGCCGGCGACCATTCGGACGTATTGCAGCGCGCCGAGGCCGTCCCAACCACCCTTCACCGCCGGGATCAAACGGCAACGGAAGAACTTTGATCCTTCACACTCCTCTCCTTCTCCAAACTTTTCGTCTTCCCCCTTTCTTCTTAGCAACTTTTTGTTTTCATGGATTTCGCAAACATGGATAGGGATTTGATTGGGCCTTCCTCGGATTATGGAATTCTTAGGAGCAATATCGCCGAGTTAAAGAACGGTTTGACGTCGCCGCCTTCAAATCTCTTTTGGTGTAACGGCCCGTCCATACCGGGTGTTACTATAGCATCGGTCCCTACCGGGACAAGTGGGGTTGGGCCCACCACATTCCGATTGATAGTCTGGCCCCAATGTACCACCGTTTTAACCTTTTAGCGTGCTTCGTGCACTCGCTCACACGCACCCTGAGAAACTTCCCAGGGGGTCACCCATCCCTAGATTGCCCAAGTCAAGCACGCTTAACTTCGGAGTTTCTATAGATTGACTCCCGAAAAGGTAGGTCGACCTTGGTGATATGAGTAGTACTATCAATTCCCTTATACGATTCTTAGCCTGACACGCCCATACATTGTCAGTCTCAGGATCCCCTCTCACTCGGGTGTCGGATTAGTTCGTTCACGTACCCCTTCGCCTAGAAGCCTGCCAGGAGCCGCTCCTTGTCTGTGCACCTCTCTGGCACCAGCGATCACTCCCCGCCCTCATCGGCCCCGGGCGTCACATGCCCACCAGCTTCCGCCTGGTTCGTCCCCGAACCAGCACCGTACTGCGAGAGTTGTGCTCTGATACCACCTGTAACGACCCGTCCCATACAGGGTGTTACTATAGCATCGATCCCTACCGGGACAAGTGCGGTTGGGCCCACCACTCTCTGATTGATAGTCTAGCCCCACTTTACCACCGTTTAACCTTTTAGCGTGCTTCGTGCACTCGCTCACACGCACCCTGAGAAACTTCCCAGGGGGTCACCCATCCCTAGATTGACCCAAGTCAAGCACGCTTAACTTCGCAGTTTCTATAGATGGACTCCCGAAAAGGTAGGTCGACCTTGGTGATATGAGTAGTACTATCAATTCCCTTATACGATTCTTAGCCTGACACGCCCATACATTGTCAGTCTCAGGATCCCCTCTCATTCCGGTGTCGGATCGGTTCGTTCACGTACCCCTTCGCCTAGAAGCCTGCCAGGAGCCGCTCCTTGTCCGTGCACCTCTCTGGCACCGGCGATCACTCCCCGCCCTCATCGGCCCCGGGCGTCACACTTGTGCGCGTTAATGGTGGAAAGTCCAGACAAAATCTACCTCCGATACAACCACGACTTGACATGGAGAGATCTGACCGTCAGCGGAATGGGCCTGCACCCACACATCGTGGATCCCACGTCGCCGTCAGTGACATTACACGATGCTCTCATCCTGCCCGCAACTCGAGACTCGAAAACCGAATCCCTGTGCGACGGGGCATGCGCCACCGCCCTTCGACTCGGCCCCGACCATCGAGGACGCATCTGACGATGACCAGAGCCTCGGCAGATGATTTGCAGAATGACCAATTCCACGGCGTGTGTTAGCGGGCCTAGGGTTTCTAGAATGGGCCTATTGCATCGCCGACTGAGAGTAGTCGTCTTCAATCCATGATGAGGCCATCGCACACCCTTGCCAAGTCGACCAATGGGCTTAGGGTTTCAGCAAGTGGGCCCAATTTGGTTTTGCCGGATGCTATCACCCACTCATGACTTCACGCATTAGGCCAACCGCATCGGCTTTCGGAGTAGACCCACCTCGTGCCAGTAGGCCTGATCACCACCTACACGCGACGGCATCGACGACAAAAATCACAGGCATAACACACCACTCCTTCGCGTCTATAGTCAAAGGTGGTGATGGATCCCGACCATCGCGGTCTCGATCACTACCGCCGAGGCTAACATTATCCTACACACTGCCGATGATTGTTGATGGAATTGCCAAAGCTTGTCCCTCTTGACGTGTGGCGGAACGGGGCAGAACTCCCTGGGAACATACGCTCGTAAATTATTTCCTAGGAAGGACTCCTTACTTCCCGTTTGTTGAGCTGTACTTTACTTCCATTTGGTCTGACCTTGTTGAGTCCAAGCAGCTCCTAATGTGTTTTTCAAATTTCGGTTTGCAACGGCGGAGGCATCATCCGCGGTTCTTGAAAAAGGATCTTGGCTCATGCAAGGTCAACCTATTTTTCTCAAAGCATGGCGCCTGGGATGTCTTTCGAGAGATTTCACCACGCTAAGGTCCCGTTATGGGCCAAGCTTCGCAATGTACCGTCTGAATTTTAGAACCAGGAAGGCTTCGGAATTGTGGCAAGTGTGCTGGGTCAGCCACTATTTGCGGATGCAACGACTGCCAGGACCCTTGAATATGCCCGAGTATGCATCATGAAGAAATTAGAGGAACTGTTTACCGAACAGTTCAATGTTCGCTTGCCGCGCGAGGATGGCGGTTGTTCCCGCTGAATACAAATGGAAACAAAGAAATGTGCGTCCTTCGACTCATGGACCCACCGGACCGCGGCGTGTGCCTACCAATCGTCTCATGCAGCCGCATGTGACTAAGCTGCCCCAACCTGACCCCCGCCGAGAATGGCAACTCATGAGAGACAAAAGCAAAGGCAAGGGGGCAGTCGAGGACACCGCCAGGGAAACAGGCGCGGCGTACACGAGAGCCGACAACCACGACATCAGGGCAAACCATACACCCAACATTGAAGGCACGGCTAGCAAGGGTGCAACACTACCTCACAATTGAGGAATATACCACACAGGCAATTAACTGTAAAGTTACTATACTTGCGGAACGACTGGATTTTTATATCACCTTCACTATGGTCACAACCTTAGGGCGACTCGACGGGAGTTATGGGCTGATCTTACTGCGACTTCACAAGCGCGAGAGGAGCTACCATGGGTCGTGATGGGGCACTTCAATGCGATCATAGACAATACGGAAGCACGGCGGATCGTCCATGGGGGCTGCCCGGACATGATCGATTACATATCGGATATTGCATATCTTCTGCGAACGAGGTCTTTCTGTACGTGGTACAACCAACAAAGTGGAACTTCTGGGGTCTGGCTATGACTTGATTTGATGCTGGGGAACCCTCTTGGTTCACACGATTAGGGGATTTAGCATACCAATGCACCACTCCGGCTACATCGCATCACTCTCCCCTTATTTTGGTGCCCACATCGAGAGGCTGAACGGGGCAATACGTTCTGCTTTGATAATTTCTTTGCAGATGACTCTCGATTCATTCCACTTGTTGTGGAAGCATGGAGTCGGCCCGTGAATGGGTGCCCCATGTATGTCGTGATCAAGAGACTTAAGGCGATGAAGCAGGCACCTTAGACAACATAAGGGCGATCTCAATCGTAATGTGCCAGAGGCGCGCCGCTTCCTTAGACTATGCAAGAATTAACGGCCCAGCACCCCATGGAGGGCCATCTCTTGCTTCTGGTAAAGCGATATCGGTTTGCGTATGCCAAAGCGGTCGATATGGAGAATGCGACGCTCACGCAACGAGCAAAGGTGGAATGGCTAAAAGACAGGGACCAATGTACCTCCTTTTTTTCAGAAGCTGGCCACGCGTCGAGCTGGGAACCGCATTTTCTCCCTTGAGGATGAGGCCGACAACAAGTTTGATGGAGGTGATCGCATGCGGGCGGGACTGGTTTGCTTCTTCACGGATCTTCTTGGCCAATCTATTAGGACGTCGCCGCTGCCCGTTTATGAGATTACGCTGTACCTTGCCAGGACACTTAGCACGACTGATGCTGAAGCAATGAGCCAGCCAGTTACAGATGTGGAAATCAAGCGCGCGCTTGCTTCAATAGGTGATAACAAAGCGCCTGGGCCAGACGGCTTCTCAGCGGCTTTCTACCAAACGCGCATGGAACATCATAGGTGCTGACATATCGCATGCCATCAAGGAGTTATTCAGATCGGGATACCTTTTGGGGGAGCTGAACCCGACACTTATCACACTCATACCAAAGGGAGACAATCCGCGCATGGCGAAGGACTTTCGCCCGATCTCCTGTTGCAACGTCTTATGTAAGGTCATCTCGAAGATCATTGTGAATAGGCTTCGGGAATGCTTGGGAAATCTGGTCCACCTCACTCGGACGACATTTATTCCAGGACAATGTATACCAGATAATATTCTTTTAGCAAAGGTATCTGCATTGGATACACTAGCGCGAGTCCGCCTGAACGGGTGGCATTCAAAGTTGACCTTGTGAGGCTTATGACAAGGTGGAGTGGGATTTCATCCTTGCTACGCTTGAAGCACTACACTTCCTATCTTTGTGGGCTGGACCCACTCTTGCCTTACAACGATGCATTTTCCTATCAACATTAATGGCAAAGCGGAGGGTTTCTTCAATGGACAATGCGGACTTCGACAAGGTGACCCCATCTCACCTTATTTATTTGTGTTGGTTTATGGAAGTTCTCCATGGAATTATTGCAGAACGAGATTCGGCTATGTAGCGGTTTTTGCTACCATTGGAGGTGTGATCCTACGCCATTGTTCATGCTGACGTTCGCTAATGACCTGTTGTCACGACCCTAGCCCTCGCCTACCTAGTTCATCTTTATCATAAGTGCCTAATGGTGCGTTAATTCGAAAGAGACAAGAAAATCCGCATGAATTTTTTTCATTTATGTAATGGAAGTCATTCTTACGTGTCAAAAGAATTACATAAATTCCTACATTTATACAAGTCCGAATCACACGAGATGTGTGTACATGCACAGCAAAGTATTTCTATGCACACACTCCCACCTGAAAAGCAACTGAAAGCTTCAAAAGATAGGTCTTGCCTTCAAACGATCACGTACCGTGGTCGTGTGTACCAATAACACATAACATAAGGGGTGAGCCACCAGGCTCAGTAAGCAGAAATTATGCATGAATGCATGTTTCCTAACTCACATGACAATCCGCGCCGATGCTTTCTAACTCTCATACTCTTTTGTTCTCTCATTCCATATGGGCCCTTGGCTTTCGATCTTACTATGCGCCATTTCATAGAGCTCTAATCCTCAAAGGATACATACATATGTGACGGTTCACACACTGAGAGGTTAACTGAAGGCACCTTTCCTATATGCATACATATGCGTTTCCCTCATGTCGCATCCTCCAGGTTGCATCTTCCGCTACGAGATGTTCCCCCTACCTATCATGTCAGGTAGTTCGGCATCGTCAATCGCCATGGCAGCATTGAAGAGTCGTGTGACTCGACATTGAGTCGACAACAGATGCTTATATCGCGAATATCCATCGCTCTCAAGAGATCTTGTAGTATGCATGCTCACATACCTGCTTTTCATACTACTTATGCGTCCATATGCTCATCTCGTGGTTCATGTGTATATGCATATCATGGCCTTATGCATAATAAGTAAATCACATCATATAAGATTCACATATTGTCACATAAGCACGAAATCATATAAGTCATGCACAATAAGTTATGTGTTGTAGTCGAATTCCACATACCTGTCGTCCGTGCTACGTGTACTTACGGCTTCGAGAAGTTCCTACAGTTTGACCCTTAAATATAAACATTCACGTATTAGTGCCATCTCTTAATTAACGTACTTGACTTAAATACTTAAGTTTGATTATACTTATTTGCTAGGTTTCTAAGTCATTTGATTTCTACTCTAAGTTATGTTAGTATTTAATATAACTTACGTATATACAACTCGGCGAAAGTTGATTATTACTAAGATTTGATTCGCCCGATTTGCTAAGATTGGAATCATTCGATCCTTGTAAGGTTTGGACAACACGGCAAATCTTATGAACTGAAGTAGTTTCGATCGAATCTTATGTTGTCCTATCCATGAATCGCACGATTCCTTGCCATCACCAATCGTCCGAATTTTTCATGGCTTGGTTTCGCCCGATTGAATCTTGCTTTCGCCGCGTTATTCCTCGTCATGAATCACCCGATTTGTACATATGTATCATGACTTTCGCCGTGTGTCATATGGGCTCTAAATCGCCCGATTAAATTGCCTTCAACATTCACTTTCGATCGATTCTTTACATGCCACAAATCGTCCGATTGACTATGCATGGGAGTGGGTTTCGCCGTGTTCAGTATCGTCTGATTGGCCAACCTTCAAATCGATCGATTGCATCGCCCCCAAATCGTCCGATTTTCTTATGTGCTAATCATGAATTCGCAGAGATCTTTATCAACATAAATCGTTCGATTCTTAGGGGTTTTCATTCGCTTAATTTACTAAGTTAATTACTTAGTTTCGCCGTGCTGTTTTCTACTCCCTTCAATCGGCCGATTTGAGGTGTACTCAAACCAAAATCGCGAGACTTACTATATGTAAGTTATTTAGAGTACACATACATGCATCGCCAGATTTTCAACTCAACTTTCTAAATTCCAGCGAAACCTTCCAATCTTCATCTACCCGAAACTAAGTTCATGTCCCATTTCTCCAGAATTCATAGTTCTTTAAATTCTTTTCCACTCTAAAACGTCTGTCGTCTAGCACTACCCCAAGATCATCTTGTACCAAAGTTACAAGCCTTAAAACTTGTGTGGCTACCCAATACTTAGCTAATCTTAAGGAAACCCTATAATATGAAGTTATACCCTAAGTTAGGGTTTTTGCCATCTATGGTACATGTAAATTCCTTAAGTTTCCTCAATCCTAGTTACACTTTAACTAAATACCCAAGTAATGAAAATCATAACAGCTTGAAGAATTAATTTTCACTTACCAACTTCGAATCTCAAGCTACTTGGAGTGTTCTTGGGTTAAGCTCCTCTCGGCTCCTTCTCCTTTTCTTTTACTTAGATTTTCGATGGTTCTTTCTAAGTGAGGTTGTTGAGTAAATGGTTTGGATTAGATATTAGCAAAGCGCATGGTGATGGGACTTGGGTAGCAGGGGTTCCTCCATTTAAGGACCCTTGTCTTCCTGGGCTTAAAATTTTTTGGCCTAAGTTTAAATTCTAGCCTAATTGTCACCTTAGCCGAATTTCAAATATTATTTACCTCATTCTAAATCTTGTTCATCATTTTCAAAAATCCTCCAAGTAAATTAGAATGTCACTAAGGCACATAATTTCATAGGATTCACTTAAGCACACAATCTAGCACAGACAAACTTCACATAAATCACATAAGCACAAAATTAATACACGGCATACACGTAATTGCGTCCAACATTTATGCAAATTTATTGCTCCTATTATCTTACGAGGACTCGGGTGCTACACCTGTTCTCCCATGCGGATGTCATCTCTGTTAGCGTTTTCAGGGCAGCCTCGAGCTCTTTGCGTCTGTTTTTGGGCCACGGGCGAACATTCAAGAGCGAGATGTTCATTTCTAAGAAGCCAGATCGACGACTAAAGGCGCAATTCAGGCTGTCATGGTTTCTCCGTTGGGTCCCTGCCCGTACGCTACTTGGGGTGCCACTGATCACATCGCGGTTGACTCTTGTTGATTGTGCCCGACTCCTTCGCTTCATTGACCGGCGGCTTGGTTCGTGGGCCAACCACTCACTATCGTACACTGTGACGGTTCAGCTTATTAGATCGGTAACCCTGGGTTTTCATAATTATGGGCGGGCGTGTTCTGACACCCCAAGGTATTATTAGTAACATTGAGAAGGCCTCAGGCGTTCCTCTGGCGGGCTTCTAGCACCAAGGTTGCATGGGCTGACGTATGTGTCCCACGCGAAGAGGATGGCCTTGGATTACAATCCATCGAGACCGGTAACAAGTCGTTGATGATGTGCCTTATCTGGAGCCTTCTGCAGGGTGACAAGACATCGATCTGGGCCACATGGATCTGTCAGACACGCTTGCATAACACATCCCCTGTGGACCATTATACCGACGCCCAGAACCTGTTGGAGTTGGAAGAAACTGCTTAAGATTCGACAACTTGCCCGCCCGCTTGTCGAATTGTGCATTGGTAATGGTGCTATCACACGGCTTTGGACTAATCCGTGGCTGCTCACGGTCCCTTGGTGGAGTGATTCCCACGCGGACCGATGGTCATGGGTCTCCCGCTCGATTCGAGGCTGAATGCGGTGATCAATGACACGGGTTGGCATTGGCCTGGACGGACGACAGTAGAATACATGGAAATCGCCACCATTCTTCTGCAAGTGCACCGAGAGAGACGGACATGGTACGATGGATAGCCTCGGGAATGGAGTATTCTCCACTCACTCGGCGAGGGACAGCTTCCCGCTGAAGCTCCCTCGCCTTGCTTGGTCCACGTTATTTGTGTCACGACTAGTGCTGGTATGTTCGCAGCCGTTTAGTTTGTTGCACGTAGTTGTTCTATTTGAACGGGTGAAAATGTGTTTAAACACACGCAACAAAGACCGGTGCATTGCTCGGTAACCACGCCTGTTCATGAACGTCGCAGTCATTGATGTCTCGCATTTCAACGAAAAAATATAGTAAGGAAGCACTATTCACGTTATTCTTTTATAAAAATTTAGATTTGTGAAATCCATAGGTGTTGAGAGTGAAAAGTAACACCATCACTTCATTGCAAAATGAATACCTAAATTATGTTATCACGAGTAAAAAAAGAGTGTGCAACATGAAGACGCCCCAAGGGTCACCCATCCTACTACTACTCTTGCCAAGCACGCTTAACTTCGAGTCTGATGGGTTCCGGTACATTAGTGCTGGCATGATCGCACCCGTTTACTTTTTGCGCGTAATTATTTTGTTCGTACGGGTGAAAATATATTGAAAATACTCAACGCAGACAGGTGTGTTGCTCGGTAGCCACGCCAGTACGTGAACGTTGCAGTCGTAGATGTCTCGCATCGAAAAAAATATAGCGCGGAAGCACTTTTCACGTGATTCTTTTATAATTATTGAGCGTTGCAAAATCCATAGGTGTTGAGAGTGAAAAGTAACACCGTCACTTCATTGCAAAATGAGTACCCAAAGTATGTTGTTACGAGTACAAAAGGGTGTGCAACACGAGAATTTCCCCAGAGGGTCACCCATCCTAGTACTACTCTCTCTCAATGACGCTTAACTTCGGAGTTCTGATGGGATCAAGTGCATTAGTGCTGGTATGTTCGCAGCCGTTTAGTTTGTTGCACGTAGTTGTTCGGTTTGTACGGGTGAAAATATGTTAAAAACACGCAACAAAGACCGGCGCATTGCTCGGTAACCACGCCTGTTCATGAACGTCGTAGTCGTTGATGTTTGCATTTCAACGAAAAGATATAGTATGGATGCACTATTCACGCTATTCTTTTATAAAAATTTAGATTTGCGAAGTCCATAGGTGTTGAGAGTGAAAAGTAACGCCGTCTTTTCATTGCAAAATGAATACCTAAAGTATGTTGTCACGAGTAAAAACAGAGTGTGCAACATGTAGACGTCCCAAGGGGTCACCCATCCTACTACTACTCTCTCCCAAGCACGCTTAACTTCGAAGTTTTCGTGGGATCCGGTGCATTAGTGCTGGTATGATCGCATCCGTTTACTTTTTGCGCGTAGTTGTTTTGTTTGCAGGGGTGAAAAGGTATTGAAAATACGCAACAAAGGCCGGTGCGTTGCTCGGTAACCACGTCAGTTCGTGAACGTCGTAGTCATTGATGTCTCGCAATTTCAGCGAAAGAAATATAGCACGGAAGCACTATTCACATGATCTTCTATAATAATTGAGGTTTGTGAAATCCATAGGTGTTGAGAGTGAAAAGTAACACCGTCTCTTCATTGCAAGATGAGTACCCACGGTATGTTGTCACGAGTAAAAAAGGGTGTGCAACACGAGGATTTCCCAGAGGGTCACCCATACTAGTACTACTCTCTCTCTCAAGGACGCTTAACTTCGAAGTTCTGATGGGATCCAGTGCATTATGCTGGTATTTCGCAGCCGTTTAGTTTGTTGCATGTAGTTGTTTTGTTTGTACGGGTGAAAATGTGTTAAAAACACGCGAAAAAGGCCGGCGCATTGCTCGGAAACCATGCCTCTTATTGAACGTCGCAGTCGTTGATGTCTCGCATTTCAACGAAAAATAATATAGTACGGAAGCACTATTCACGTTATTCTTTTAACAAAATCTAGATTTGCGAAATCCATAGGTGTCGAGAGTGAAAAGTAACACCACTTCGTTGCAAAATGAATACCTAAAGTATGTTGTCACGAGTAAAAAAAGAGTGTGCAACATGAAGACGTCCCAAGGGGTCACCCATCCTACCACTACTCTCGCCCAAGCACGCTTAACTTCGAAGTTTTCAGGGATCCGGTGCATTAGTGCTGGTATGATCGCACCCGTTTACTTTTGAGCGTAGTTGTTTTATTTGTAGGGGTGAAGACCGAAGTCGAGATGGCAGAACGCAGAGTACCCGTCCACCATGACCAAGAAGAAGAACAATCTCTACAAGATCTACTCAAGAGCGCCTCTCTAGGCGGGTACCGAATCGGCGATTGTTATTCCACCAATCGAGAAGAACAATTTCGAGTTGAAGCATGCTTGGCTTCAAATGATCTTTTAGACGGCTCAATTGAGGGAAATCCTGATGATGATCCGTACTCCCACCTGAAGGCCTTTCTACCAGTAACAGACACCATCAAGGTAATGGAGTCCCGAGTGACATGATAAAGCTGATGTATTTCCATTCTCACTCAAGTATAGGGCGAAGGACTGGTTGGAGATGCTACCGCCCAGATCGATCACTACTTGGGAAGAGCTGCGAACAGCATTCATCGGCCATTACTTCCCATTGTCAAAGATATTAAGGTTGAAGACGGAGATCTCCCTTTTCACCAGAAGGATCCAGAGAATCTCTACGAGGTGTGGGAGAGGTACAAGTCACTTTTGAAGAAATGCCCACAACACGGGATATCGAAGGTCGCCATGATCAATCGATTTCACGAGGGCCTCAATGATTATACCGTTCATATGCTAGGCGGAGCCACGGGAGGAGGGTTCGTGAAACTCAATGCCACAGACGCCTGGAATCTAATTGAAGACTACTCAAGGAACAACTTCATGAGAGGCAATACGAGATAAAGGCTCCAGGAGTGTTTGGGGTGAGCGAGGAGACCGCTACAAATGCCAAGTTCGAGGCGCTCCAATAACAGATTGCAACTACCTATTCCCAGCTCCAAACGTTGATCAACACACTACTTCCAAAGGCCGGGCAAACACAGCCCGTGCATGCCGTGATGACAACCCCATCACCTCAGAAGGCGTACACAACACAGTGCGAGATTGTGGCGCAGCTCATGAGACCTCAGAGTGCCAATTAGGGCAATCACTAGAGCACATGGACTATATTGGAATTACCAAGGCCAACGGAGTTTTCAACCTCGAGCGCATCAAAATCTGGCGTATGGGAACCAAACAACCATGGGCAAGGGCCACCGGGATTCCAACCTAGACCATCTGGTTTCCAATGAGGAACATCACGTCAATATCAAAATGCATCTGCGGGGGTCGGGATCCATGATATGGGGGAAATGAAGGATATGATGAAGACGCTTCTCACAAATTCCAGCAACACCACTCAAGCCCACGAGAGTCGAATCACTAAGATGGAGGAGTACATGAAAGTACGTGCCTAAAACACCGACACCTCTATCAAGAAATTGGAGCAACAAGTGGGCCAAATGTGGCGACCCAACCTCCTAATCCTATATTCTAGCGTATTCCTAAGTGCCTAGCGAGTTGTGAGTAGTGAATTGCATCAGCAATGCGTATAATTTTTCATTTTCCCATCTACGTAATGGAAACATCGTTCTATACAGACAAAAGAATGCATGTCGGACATTATGCTCCAGACATGGTCTAACTACAAAGGTGAAGGCGTGTCGGCACAGCAAAAGCTCCTATGCGCCCGGCCTCACAGGTCGTCATCCACACACACACGTCCACCCCAAAAGCAGCACGAAGCTTCAAAAGGTCGGCCTTGTCTTTCAACACGATCACGTACCGTGGTCGTCGGTGCCTACAACACACAACGTAAGGAATGAGCCACCGAGGCTCAGTAAGCGGAAATCATGCATGTATGCACGTGTCACTCCCCTGCAAAGGCAATCCACGCCGATGCACACCCCACTCAGCAAAGACAATCCGCGCCAATGCCCTAGTACTCATACTAGTACCACTCAGGGCCCACGACGCACTTACTATGCACCACTAAGAGCTCAATGTCCTCAATAGGATCGTGACAGTGACCCACGCTGGGTAGCCTACGCTAGGTTTCCCTAGGTCGCACCCTCCCAAGTCGTCCCCTCTGTCATACGGTAGCCCACGCTGGCAGCCTACGCTAGGATTCCCCCTAGGTCGCTTCTTCCAGGTCGCTCCTTCCGCAAACAGGGCAGTTGCCTACGCCAGTTAGCCTATGCTAGCATAGCTAGGTCGCTCCTTCCTGGGTCGCTCCTCCTGTCATAAATACCGGCGTCGTACGCAGTATAGGGTGCCATAGAAGTCGTCCGTGACTCAACTGCGAGTCGACACACCGGCCTATATCGGCGGGTCTTCGTCGTATACAAGCGACATGATAGAATGCACACTCAGTCCCACGACCCTCCCTCACAAGTTCGTGTGTGCATGTGAGTATGCATATGCAGATGCAAGTAAACGTAACATAACTTACCACTTTAAAATGCTTCAATCAATTTTCACGAGTTCATGAAACCACGTAGGCACGTAAACATTCAATTTAGGCACATAAAACAAGTTGTGTGTCGTAGTTGGATTTCTACTTACCTGTCGTCCGAGCGAAATAGTATTCTCCTTGTTCGCTCCTAACGTACGACCTTTACACATAAATATCATCGTATCAGTGTCGTGCCTTTATAAGGTACCTAAGTCGTATTATATTTAATAGGCTAGACTGTAAGTCGTTAGTCTCAATTTGAGGCTAAGTCCCCCGACCAATTGCTAAATTATGTTGTATTAAATTCTTAATCTAAAGAGTTCGGCGAAATGTCTAAGTATTGTTTGATTCATTCGATTTGTGAAGCTTGGAGACTCCCGATTTTAGAAATCGCCATGTTCTTCACAAGGTGGCAAATCGCCGGTTTTGACTTCTATTTTGCAAGATTTCGCCCGATTTCCTTTGTATCTTCAAGGTGCCCGATTTGATTTGCATGATAACTTCCATCGGCCGATTTGTAAATCGCCGTGTCTTTTCGTCATCATGACGTCAGCCCGAAACCATGCATCGGGTAAGGATTGTTTTCGGCCGATTTGAGGGTTTGCAAGGATGGAAATCGCCCGATTTCCATGCATGAAGTGGTTAGAGCCTTCGGCCGATTTGGAAATCGGCAAGTCCTTCAGGTTGCGGCAAATCGTCCGATTTAGGTTTGCTAATCTAAGTTTCGGCGATTTGTTCTCCTAATGCCACGTGGAGTTTCTATTTCAAATCGCCCGATTTGATCTCTTAAGGACTGGTTCGATTGATCCTACGCATGCAGTATTTGCCCGATTTGTTACCTAATTTCCCCATTTTCGATTGATCTCTGAATCATCTACCCGAATCTCCAAGTTCTAAGGTTTCCTTCTATTAACCAAAATGTCGAATACTACCTAAAGATCTTCTCTTGCTGGAGAAATGAGTCTTAGCGCAAGTTAGGCTAGCCAAAATCAAAACAATAATCTCGAGGAACACTCTTAGTTATGATTTCATTTCCAATCCTAGGACTTTTGCCGTCTATGGTACATTCAAGTTCCTAAGTCCCTTACATCTTGAACATGCTTTAACACTTAGTAACGGAAACCAAAGTAGTTTAGGGTGATAAGTTCGCTTACTCGAAATCCTGAGCAGATTGGAGTGGTCCTTTGGGATGAATCCTCTCGGCCTCTTCTCTTTTCTTTCTTGCTTTTGGGTGTCGATGGTTATTGAGTGAGGTTAAGGGTTTGGATTGTTAGGTTAGATATTTTATACATCATAGGTATGGAGAAATGGGAATAGACTTAACGTGACACTCCTTATCTTAAGGAAAAGTTGTCCCTATAGTTTCTTTTAATTTAATTAGGCATATCATTCAGTCATAGTCCAAATTTTATCGGGTGTTGGACCTAGGTTTCTAGTTTATTTTCAAATCGGTCGATTATACTTCTCTCTACGTATAAATCGTCCGATCTCTAGGGTTAGTCTAAGGAATCGCCCGATTTCTGTCCTCATTTCTATTTGCTCAACCTCAGCGATTTCATTCCATGATCGCCCGATTCCAATCACTTAAGTATAAGTTCGGCGATTTCCCCTCGTCATGCCACGTGTTTCTTGTTACTAATCGCCCGTTAATTCGCCCGATTCCCACTCGATTTGTTCGATGATTTTAGCTTCTAAGTATATGGGAGTCGGCCGATTTCTAATTTGCTCAATTTGAGCTCGGCGATTTCCCATATTCTTTACACATTGAAATCGCCCGATTCTATTTGTCTAATTTGAGCTCGGCGATTTCTCGTGTGCGTGCCACATGTACTAGTGATAAAAATCTTCTAAGTCCTTATAACACATAGTCCTAATTCGTAACACATTTAGGAATTAAATCACACAGCCTGAAGTCATATAGACCCGAAATTAATGGCACCTAATCGCACATGATTCGCATAAGCATATATCGAGTACGGGATTAGACACGTAATTTCTTAGGTCATATACGTAATTTATTGGCCCTAAAGACTTACGGGAAACCGGGTGCTACATCCTCCCCCCCTTAATGAGGATGTCGCCCCGAAATCAGCCCGTTCGGAACAATTCAGGATAGCGGATTTTCATCTCATCTTCACGTTCCCAGGTGGCTTCCTCCACTGACTGATTCCGCCACAGAACTTTTACTAGAGGAATTTCTTTGTTCCTAAGCCTCTTTGTCTCGTGCATCAATATTTCCACAGAATCTCCTCATAACTCAGGTCTGGTTTCAAGTGCTGGTGCAGTGAGTCGTTTATCAAAGCGTGGCTTGGGTCAGCGATATACTTCCGTAACGTGGAAACATGAAACACATCGTGTACTTGCGACAACGATGCTGGTAGTTCTAGTTGGTACGCTACTTCACCAACTCTCTTTGTTATCTTGAAGGAACCGATGTATCTCGGACTTAGTTTTCCCTTCTTTTCGAACCTCTTGACGCCTTTCATCGGTGATACTTTCACAAAGACCCAATAGTTCACCTCGAATTCTAGCGGTCTACGTCTCCGATCCGCGTAACTCTTCTGCCTGCTTTGCGCCGCACGCATTCTCTCTCGGATTATAGTGATAATTCCCATCATTTCTCGTATCATGTCTGGGCCTAACATCGCCCGTTCATCGACTTCATCCCAATGCACTGGGGACCTGCACTTCCGTCCGTACAAGGCTTCATATGGAGCCATCCCAATCGTGGCCTGGTAACTGTTGTTGTACGAGAATTCTACAAGTGGAAGGTATTTGCTCCAATTGCCTTTGAAATTAAGCACACAGGCTCGTAGCATATCTTCCAGCGTTTGGATCGTCCGCTCGGATTGGCCATCCGTTTGCGGATGATATGCTGTGCTAAATGCCAACTTTGTCCCCATCGCCTTTTGTAAACTCGTCCAGAATTTAGATAGGAACCATGAGTCGCGGTCTGAGACTATCGTTAAGGGTGTCCCAGTCTTACTATCTCTTGGATGTACAATTCTGCATACCGCTCCATGGTAAACGTTGTACTTATCGGCAGAAAATGGGCTGATTTCGTAAGTCGATCTACAATTACCCAAATTGCGTCGTGTCCTTTAGCGTTCCTCGGCAATCCGCTCACGAAATCCATCGTTATATTGTCCCACTTCCACTCTGGAATGGGTAAAGGTTGCAGTGTCCCAGCCGGCCGCTGATGTTCTGCCTTAATTTGCTGGCAGGTGAGGCATTGGCTCACGAACGTTGCTACGTCCTTTTTCATTCCCGGCCACCAGTAGTTAGTCCTTAGATCCCTATATAGTTTCGTAGCCCCTGGGTGTACCGAATATGGGGTGGTATGTGCTTCCGTCATTATAGCTCGGCGGAGGTCTATATTGTTCGGTACGTATATTCGACTCTTGTAGTACAGGCTGTGTCGTTCCGAAACACGAAGTCCATTGTTGACTGTTCAGTCTGCGCTCCCTTGGTTTTCAGGTAAAGCTCATCGTTTTCCTGTGCCTTTCTGATCTGCTCCAGTAACGTTGGTTGCAGAGTCAGGGCTGCTAACTTCACCTCGACTTCTCCCAATGGTACGATCTCCACGTCGAGCCGTTGAAGTTCCGCGGTCACTGATTTCCGGCTTAGAGCATCAGCTACTACGTTCGCCTTTCCTGGGTGGTAGTTGATTACACAGTCGTAATCTTTCACCAGTTCCAGCCACCTTCTCTGCCTCATATTGAGTTCTTTCTGGGTGAAGAAATACTTTAAACTCTTGTGATCGGTGTAGATTTCGCATCTTTCTCCATACAAGTAGTGCCTCCAAATCTTGAGAGAGAAGACTACAGCAGCAAGCTCCAAGTCGTGTGTAGGGTAGTTCTTCTCGTACTCCTTTAGTTGTCGTGAGGCGTAAGCCACCACGTTACCGTTCTGCATCAGTACGCATCCGAGCCCATTTTTCGAGGCGTCGCTATACACTGAGAACCCTCCTGTTCTCGTGGGTATCGTCAACACTGGGGCTGTAGTAAGCCGCTTTTTCAGTTCCTGAAAGCTTTGTTCACACTCCTCGTTCATAGAAAAGGTGTGTTCTTTTTAGTCAGCCTTGTCAGCGTAGAGGCGATTCTAGAGAAATCCTTGATGAATTTCCTATAGTAGCCCGCTAAGCCCAAGAAGCTCAGTACTTCCGTTACGTTAGTTGGCTGCGGCCAGTCACTAATTGCTTCGATTTTGCTCGGGTCCACCGAGATTCCCGCTCCCGAGACGATGTGTCCCAAGAACGCTACCTGATCCAGCCAGAATTCACACTTCTTATACTTGGCGTGCAGCTGCTTTCCCTCAGTACTCCGAGTACTACTTGTAGGTGTTGTTCGTGCTCCTCCTTCGTTGGAGTAGACGAGGATGTCATCTATGAATACAATTACAAACTTGTCTAAATAGGCTTCGAACACCCGGTTCATTAGGTCCATGAAGGCCGCCGGTGCGTTCGTCAGTCCGAAGGGCATGACTAGAAATTCAAAGTGCCCGTATCTGGTACTGAATGCCGTTTTGGGAATGTCTTCCTTGCGGATTTTCAGTTGATGGTAACCCGACCTCAAGTCGATCTTAGAAAACACTATGGCTCCTTGTAGTTGGTCGAAGAGGTCGTCTATTCGGGGTAGTGGGTACTTGTTCTTGATCGTCAGCTTGTTCAGCTCCCTGTAGTCTATGCACAGTCTCATCGAGCCATCCTTCTTTCGTACGAAGAGAACTGGCGCACCCCAGGGAGAAAAGCTTGAATGAATCCTTTTTGTAGGAGTTCATCTATTTGTTCCTTCAACTCCTTTAATTATGTTGGCGCTAATCGGTATGGAGTCTTAGACACTGGTGCTGCTCCGGCACCAGGTCGATTGTAAACTCAATGTTTCTGTCTGGGGGTAGTCCCGGCAGGTCTTCTGGAAATACGTCCGGGAACTCCTTAATCACGGGTACGTCTTCGAGTTTCGTGGGGGTATCTTCTTCTGCCTTCAGTGCGAACACCAGGTATGCCTCGCATCTGGAATTGACTAGGCGCTGAGCTTTTAATGCTGATATCCTCGGAGTGCCTCTCCCTTTCATTGTCCCCTTGAGAGTGAAAGATTCTCCCCCTTCTATGCTGAACGTAACTATCTTACGATTACAGTCTATCACCGCTCCATACTTTGAGAGTCAGTCCATCCCGAGGATCACTTCATAGTCGTCCATGGGGATGACTATCAAGTATACAGACAATTCTTTGTTACCGACTAGGATTGGGCAATTTCTTAACATTTGGTTAGTCCTAGTTGGTGCCCCACTTGGTATTGCTACGCTATACTCATAATCCACTCGCTCAGGCGTTACCCCGAGTTTCATCACATACTTCACAGACGCAAACGAGTGGGTCGCCTCGGAATCTACTAGAATGCACGTGGGAGTTTGGCGGATCAGTAGGGTACCTGTTACCATCTCCGGGTTGTTTTCGGCTTCCTCTGACGTGATGGTATACACCCGTGCTGGCACCATCGCGGGTCTTACGGGGTTTCCTACCCTGATTTCCTGTAGCGATTTCAGGGCACTGTTTTGCGAAATGACCTATCCTTCCACATCTGAAGCACGCATTAGCTGGCGTGTTGCAGTTCCCAAAGTGCTTCCTTCCACACCTCTGACAGTTAGGGAATTGAGCTGCCCCTTGATTCTGGTTTGGATTGGGGGTCTGTTCATCGTCCCCTGAGGTTGTTGAGGAGGCCTGTTCTGAAATTTCTTCTTGCCCCTTTAGGCACGAACTGCCGTTTCTGGTCTCCTCCGCTCCATTGCGCTCCTTGCATTTGCGCGAACTTGCGTTTGGCCTCTTGTGCCTTCAAGATCCTGGCTTCCGCCTGTTCAGCAACCATAGCTCTCTCTGCTACTTGAGAGTAAGTAGCTCCCTGAATTCCCGCCATGCTCACATCCCTGTAGAGCTCGGGCTTCAATCCTTCCAGAAAGCGTTCGACTTTTAGAGCTTCCGTGCTGATCATGTGAGCAGCGAACCTGGACAGCTGCTCAAACTTCCTTACGTACTCTGCCACGGTCATAGACCCCTGCCTGAGGTTGATGAATTCGTTCAGGCGCTGTGCTCGAATCGGGGCGGTGAGGTACTTGCCCCTGAACAACTCCTTGAATCTTTCCCAGCTCATTGTAGCGGGGTTCTCCAACACCATGATGGTGTCCCACTAGTGTCCTGCGCTCCCTCGTAGTAGGAACGCAGCGCAAAGGGCCTTCTCCGCCTCCGGAACCCTACTATAGACAAAATACTCTCGAGAGTCCTCAACCAGTCCTCAGTTGCTGTCGAGTCAGCTGTGTCTTCGAAGGTCGGTGGGTTCAGCCTTCGGAATCATTCTCCCACCATCTCAGTCCTTTCTGCCTGAGCCGGCCCAGTGTTTGCCGCGTTCTGCTGAATAAGCTGTTGGATCTGTGCCGATTGTTGGCGAACCAATTTCGTTAGTTGGAAGATGGTCGCATCGCGGTTGTCCGTAGGGGCCGTATTTCCCCTATTCTGGTCGTCGCCACCACTCGACTCACCTCTTGTTCTTACCATCTCTATAACCCTATCCTGATTGTCCTATGGCCAATAAACTATACAACATAGATCTTCACATAGACTTAACACTTACTTGCAAGGCCGCTTCCGCTCTTTTGGGTGTGTGTGTGTGGACAGTCTACAGAACCTGTAACCGAAGCTCTGATACCACCCTGTGGCGACCCGACCTCCTAATCCTATATTCTAGCGTGTTCCTAAGTGCCTAGCGAGTTGTGAGTAGTGAATTGCATCAGCAATGCGTATAAATTTTTCATTTTCCCATCTACGTAATGGAAACATCGTTCTATACAGGACAAAAGAATGCATGTCGGACATTATGCTCCAGACATGGTCTAACTACAAAGGTGAAGGCGTGTCGGCACAGCAAAATCTCCTATGCGCCCGGCCTCACAGGTCGTCATCCACACACACACGTCCACCCCAAAAGCAGCACGAAGCTTCAAAAGGTCGGCCTTGTCTTTCAACACGATCACGTACCGTGGTCGTCGGTGCCCATAACACACAACGTAAGGAATGAGCCACGAGGCTCAGTAAGCGGAAATCATGCATGTATGCACGTGTCACTCCCCTGCAAAGGCAATCCACGCCGATGCACACCCACTCAGCAAAGACGATCCGCGCCAACGCTCCTAGTACTCATACTAGTACCACGCTAGGATTCCCCCTAGGTCGCTCCTTCCAGGTCGCTCCTTCCGCAAACAGGGCAGTTGCCTACGCCAGTTAGCCTACGCTAGCATAGCTAGGTCGCTCCTTCCTGGGTCGCTCCTCCTGCCTCATCATAAATACCGGCGTCGTACGCCGTATAGGGTGTCATAGAAGTCGTCCGTGACTCAACTGCGAGTCGACACACCGGCCTATATCGGCGGGTCTTCGTCGCATACAAGCGACATAATAGAATGCACACTCAGTCCCACGACCCTCCCTCACGAGTTCGTGTGTGCATGTGAGTATGCATATGCAGATGCAAGTAAATGTAACATAACTTACCACTTTAAAATGCTTCAATCAATTTTCACGAGTTCATGAAACCACGTAGGCACGTAAACACGCAATTTAGGCACATAAAACAAGTTGTGTGTCGTAGTTGGATTTCTACTTACCTGTCGTTCGAGCGAAATTAGTATTCTCCTCGTTCGCTCCTAACGTACGACCTTTACACATAAATATCGTCGTATCAGTGTCGTGCCTTTATAAGGTACCTAAGTCGTATTATATTTAATAGCCTAGACTGTAAGTCGTTAGTTTCAATTTGAGGCTAAGTCCCTGCCCGACCAATTTCTAAATTATGTTAGTATTAAATTCTTAATCTAAAGAGTTCGGCGAAATGTCTAAGTATTGTTTGATTCATCGATTTGTGAAGCTTGGAGACTCCCGATTTTAGAAATCGCCATGTTCTTCACAAGGTGGAAAATCGCCGGTTTTGACTTCTATTTTGCCAAGATTTCGCCCGATTTCCTTTGTATCTTCAAGGTGCCCGAGTTGATTTGCATGATAACTTCCATCGGCCGATTTGTAAATCACCGTGTCTTTTCGTCATCATGACGTCAGCCCGAAACCATGCATGGGGTAAGGATTGTTTTCGGCCGATTTGAGGGTTTGCAAAAGGATGGAAATCGCCCGATTTCCATGCATGAAGTGGTTAGAGCCTTCGGCCGCTTTGGAAATCGGCGAGTCCTTCAGGTTGCGGCAAATCGTCCGATTTGGTTTGCTAATCTAAGTTTCGGCGATTTGTTCTCCTAATGCCACGTGGAGTTTCTATTTCAAATCGCCCGATTTGATCTGTTAAGGACTGGTTCGATGGATCCTACGCATGTAGTAATTTGCCCGATTTGTTACCTAATTTCCCCATTTTTGATTGATCTCTGAATCATCTACCCGAATCTCCAAGTTCTAAGATTTCCTTCTATTAACCAAAATGTCGAATACTACCTAAAGATCTTCTCTTGCTGGAGAAATGAGTCTTAGCGCAAGTTAGGCTAGCCAAAATCAAACAATAATCTCGAGGAACACTCTTAGTTATGATTTCATTTCCAATCCTAGGACTTTTGCCGTCTATGGTACATTCAAGTTCCTAAGTCCCTTACATCTTGAACATGCTTTAACACTTAGTAACGGAAACCAAAGTAGTTTAGGGTGATAAGTTCGCTTACTCGAAAGCCTGATCAGATTGGAATGGTCCTTTGGGATGAATCCTCTCGACCTCTTCTCTTTTCTTTCTTGCTTTTGGGTGTCGATGGTTATTGAGTGATGTTAAGGGTTTGGATTGTTAGGTTAGATATTTTATACATCATAGGTATGGAGAAATGGGAATAGACTTAACGTGAATCTCCTTATCTTAAGGAAAAGTTGTCCCTATAGTTTCTTTAATTTAATTAGGCATATCATTCAGTCATAGTCCAAATTTTATCGGGTGTTGGACCTAGGTTTCTAGTTTATTTTCAAATCGGTCGATTATACTTCTCTCTACGCATAAATCGTCCGATCTCTAAGGTTACTCTAAGGAATCGCCCGATTCCTGTCCTCATTTCTATTTGCTCAACCTCAGCGATTTCATTCCATGATCGCCCGATTTCCAATCACTTAAGTATAAGTTCGGCGATTACTTCAGAACGAGATGCCAAACAAGCTCAAAGACCCGGGAGTTTTACGATTCCCTGCCTTATAGGAGATTTAGTGTTGAACGTGCTTTAGCTGATATAGGGCTAGCATAAATTTAATGTCGTATTCCATGTTTAAGCGCTTAGGACTAGGTGAATCACGACCCACTAGGATGAACCTTCAATTAGATGATCGATCGTTAAAATACCCTAGAGGAGTTATTGAGGATGTCCTAGTTAAGGTAGGTAAATTCGTGATTCCCGCCGATTTTGTTATCTTAGATATTGAAGAGGATGATAATGTCCTATTGATACTAGGTAGACCATTCTTAGCTACCGATGAGACCATGATAGATGTTAGGAACGGAACATTGACTCTGACGGAAGATGGGGAGAAACTTACGTTCATTATGGCTGAATCAATGAAGAAGAGTAATGAGCATGATGGTAAGTGCTACTACTTAGACGCTTTTGAGCACGATTTTCTTTTTCTGTGCAAGGTCTATCACAGTTTCCCTACGAGCAGGATACACTGAAAATTTTGGCAATCGACGAGTGTGGGGAGGAAGTAGACGAGCCAATCATAGCTATCGAGAGTAGCGAAGAAGACAAGGAAAAGAGCTCGGTCAAGGAGCCACCGATCCTAGAATTGTAGCCGCTACCCGACCACCTCGAGTATGCGTTCCTTGGCAGCAACGGAGGGCTACCAATCATCATCTCATTACGCCTCGACGACGGACAGAACAGCCAACTCTTGGATGTGTTGAAAGCGCACAAGAAGGCCTTGGCGTGGAAGATATCCGACATAAGGGGTATCAGCCCGAGCTACTGCACGCATAAGATCCTCATGGAGGATGATTTCAAGCCAGTCGCTCAACATCAAAGGCGACTCAATCCCACTATGAAGGACGTCGTTAAGAAGGAGGTGATTAAATTGCTTGACGCATGGATGATTTACCCCATTTCAGATAGTGTGTGGATAAGTCCGGTCCAAGTGGTTCATAAGAAGGGAGGTATGACGGTCGTCATGAATGACAAGTATGAGTTGATTCCAACAAGGACCGTTATTGGGTGGCGTGTGTGCATCGACTACAGAAAATTAAACGACGCCACGAGAAAGGACCATTTCCCCCTACCATTTATCGACCAAATGTTAGAAAAATTACCTGGTCACTCATTTCATTATTTTCTTGATGGTTTATCAAGATACCTGCAGATCCCTATTGCGCCTGAGGACCGTGAGAAGACCACATTCACCTGCCCCTTCAGCACATTTTGTGTACCGAGGGATGCCATTTGGTCTGTGCAATGCTCCAGCCACCTTCCAGAGATGTATGATGGCTATATTAGATGAGTTGGTAGGTGAGGTAATGGAGGTGTTTATGGATGATTTTTCTGTGTTTGGGTCGTCATTTGATGTTTGTCTTGCTAATCTGAAGCTCGTACTCGCACGTTGCGAGGATACGAACTTGACACTTAATTGGGAAAAGTGCCACTTTATGGTTCGAGAGGGTATAGTTTTGGGACACAATATTTCTTCTAAAGGAATCGAAGTGGACCGAGCTAAGTTAGAGACGATAGAAAAAACTACTCGTTCCCTCGAACGTAAGGTCAATTAGAAGTTTTCTAGGACATGCTGGGTTTTACCGTAGGCTCATTAAGGACTTCTCTAAGATTGCACGACCCATGTCTAGATTACTTGAAAAAGATGCCCCATTTGAGTTTAATGATGAATGCTTACATGCATTTAATTTACTTAAGGAGCGACTTATCGCAACGCCTATTATTGTTTTTTCGACTGGGGGTTACCATTTGAACTAATGTGCTATGCGAGTGATTACGCAGTGGGAGCCGTGCTATGGCAGCCCAAGCCAACTAGACGCCAGTAAGATGTTAGACGCCAGTAAGATGTTAGACGCAGCCCAAGCCAACTAGACGACCACGGAAAAGGAACTTTTAGCTGTCGTGTTCGCCTTCAATAAATTCATGTCATACCTTATTTTATCAAAATTTATTGTTTTCACTGACCACTCTGCCCTTAAGTATTTACTTGCGAAGCCGGACGCCAAGCCTCGGCTAACAGATGGATCATGCTCCTTCAAGAGTTTGATATAGAGATCCGTGACAAGAAAGGCGCAGAAAATCTGGCGGCGGATCACCTCTCTCGGCTAGAGGAGTTCAAAATTTATAACAAGGACGGCAAGGAGATTCAGGATACGTTCCCAGACGAGCACTTGTACGCAATACAAGTGGTAAGTGATGATACTCCTTGGTTTGCAGATTTTGCAAATTATCTTGTTGCGAGGGTTCTACCAAAGGGGTACACAAGTCAGCAAAAGAAGAAATTATTTTCTGACTTGAAGTACTATTTTTGGGAAGAGCCGTATCTTTTCAGGCGATGTGCAGACCAAGTGATACGACGATGTATTGCTTCCCCCGAGACGACAAAGATTCTCAGTCACTGCCATAGCGGACCAACTGGAGGGCATTATGCTGCCAATCGAACAGCTCAGAAGGAACTGGAAAGCGGCTTTTATTTGCCTACGATCTTCAGAGACGCCCAACGGTACGTTGACATTTGTGATCAATGTCAGCGCGTAGGTAATATCTCTAAACGCGATGAAATGCCTCAAAATTTCATCGTGGTATGTGAGATCTTTGACGTATGGGGTATAGATTTTATGGGTCCATTTCCTAGCTCGTATAATAATAAGTACATTCTGGTTGCTGTAGGCTATGTATCTAAGTGGCCGAGGCGCAAGCTTTACACACGAACGATGCTACGGTTGTTGTTCGATTTTTACGAGCACTGTTTTCACGATTTGGGACACCTAGATGCATCATTAGTGATAAAGGCACTCATTTTAACGGCCAATTCTCACGAACATTAGAACGTTATGGTGTTAGACACAGCTTATCCACCCCGTATCACCCTCAGGCTAGCGGTCAGGTAGAAGTAGTGAACCGCGAGTTAAAGCGTATCCTAGAGAAAACTATAGATGGGAACCGTAAGGAGTGGGTGAATAAGCTTAATGACGCACTTTGGGCGTATAGGACTGCGTATAAGACACCAATAGGCACTACACCGTATAGATTTGTCTAGGGACGGCATGCCACTCCCCGTAGAAATCGAACATAAAGCCTATTGGGCAATCAAGTCATTGGACAGTTGGGGAAAGCCGGCGGAAAGCGGCAACTCCAAATTAATGAGCTAGACGAGTGGCGTTTATCAGCTTGTGATAATGCTAGAATGTATAAGGAGCGTTCAAAAGCTTACCATGACTGCAAAATTAGGCACAGACGAGAATGTATAAGTCCTTCTCTTTAATTCTCTACTCAGGCTTATCCTGGCAAGCTAGATCACGTTGGTCAGGACCGTTCACCGCCACTCATGTTTTCTCATACTGTACTGTTGAGATTTCAGGTATGGGACAGGGTACTTTCAAGGTGCACGGACATCGGTTGAAGCATTACCATGGAGGCGAGGAAGACTTGAGCGACAAGGAGATATAATACTTCGACTTCCAGCCAGCATAAGAGCATAGGAGGTACGTCAGGCTGAGACGTTAAAAGAAGCGCTTCTTGGGAGGCAACCCAGGTATTTCTATTTATGTTTTAGGCATTATAAAAAAAATCAAAAGGGCTTGTCACGGCCTTGCAAACATAACGCACGGCCGTGAACCTGATCGATGAAATAGCCAATGCCACTGCCCCTATTCACGGCCTAGGACATTAGGACCCACGGTCGTGAAACTGGAAGATTAAGTCCACTGCTAGGCGTCACGGCTTGTGTATGCGGAGTCACGGCCGTGACTTTGACGGGTTACTTAATAATACTAAAAAAAATTAAATAAATAAATAATAATAATAAAAATAAATATATATATAATATATATATATATATAATAAAATAATAATAATAATACTTAGGTTGTGACGGCCCGTGTCTCGGGAGTCACGGCCGTGACATTAGCGGGCTTCACTCACTGTCCGCAGTCACGGTCCTTGACCCAGGATTCACGGCCGTGACTTTGAGCAAAAGGAGCCCTCTGCTCGTCTTCACGGCCTGCGAAATGATGTTCGCGGCCGTGAAGGGTGCGATTTAATCAAATTTAAACTCATTTTATCACTCTCATCGTCTCCTTCGTTCCGAACAAACCCACGTCAAAAATTCTTGTCTTTTCAACTCCAACGCCACCCCCAAAAAAATAACTCCGGTCACACATCCGCTGCTTGCACTTCCGCGACACCAAAACAACGACTTTCCCTCTTTTCATCGTGATTAAATCAAAGAGGTACGTTATTTTTCCAAACGCGTTTGCAACGAATTAGGGGCTGATTGGGTTGTAATTTGTGTGTTTGTTACTCTCATGTTTCGGTATATGCTTTGACCGTTGTGGGTTCCATATATTTGTTGCTTTCATCCATGAATTTCGAATCTATGAGGAACCCTTGATTTTCGATATTGGGGGATTTTTGAATTGGATCTCATATGGTGTTTTTCTTGCTCTTTCATGGTTATTTACATGCTTCTAACACCTTGGGTAAAGTTAATTTGGTGATAACATTTCTCAATTTTGAATTTTCGGATTATGGAACCATAATTTTGAAAATTGGGGATTTTTGGGATGTGAGAGTAGAACTTGTTGTTTTTAAGGGTGATTTAGCTGTGACATTATCATTTGAACTTTAAGGGATGTTTGGTTGATCGATTATTGCGATTAGAAAGAGTATTTTAGCTCGTCTATTATGTGTTCGACAAATGCCGCTTTGAATTTGTATATGTTCTTGTTTTAGAATTGTCAATTTTGTCGCTACGTTGGTCGAGTCGAGCTGTGTTGATTATCTTTTTCTCGCCAACTAACACTTGGACTTCTAGGTACTATGGGTCGAAGCCGCACAGCTGCATCACGTGATAAGGATTCACGATCGCCGAATCGTCCACGGCGATGCCTAGATGCAACGTCACTGCTCGCCTCTATGCAGCAGTCTGACGATGAGACGCAGCAGGCCCGATATAATCGGCTAAAGGACATGCAGTTCATCCCAACCGATAAAATTGACCATGACACGCTGGCAAAGCATCACATAGACCAGCAAGTGGCCGGGTACCTGTCACTCGGTGGATGGCTCGAACTCTTCCATATTGAAGAGCCGGTGTACAAGGAGTTGACCCTAGAGTTCCTCTCCACCTTCTCTTTCGAGGAATACGGGGATGAACGGAGTCAAGTTTCGGGCATTTACCGAGAGCACACGGACGTAGATGATATGGGGCACCGGTACCATTTTTCGGGCATCAATGACCTTTTCCCGATATGCATTACAAGGACTATCTTGCGAGTTTGATGGTGCGTCAGGCCTGTTGGGCTGAACTCGCTAGGCCGGTGAACCCGACTTTAGTGTGAAGACCTCGAAGGCGTCTTGACTATGGAGTCTGGGCCTGCGATATATTCACCGTCTTTTGTCGACCTCGCTCAAACCGTGGGGCGATTCGCTCGACGCGATTGGCCTTCGGGATCCGTTCTACTTAGCCAAGATGCAGCGCGGCCAATGGGTGCACTTAGGGATGGCCATGGCCCACGCCTTTGGCGCCCAGGCGGATGTTCGTAGTCACGGGAAGCTCGCAGTTGGGCGTTTGTTACGAAGGTTGTCAAGGGACTTAACTTGTGGCCAGCGAATCCACCAGAGATGGTGATAGTGGGTGGGCGAAATCTAGTGAACGAGGAGATGATGCTGAAGATGAAGATGTTGATCAAAGCGTCCAATTGGTCCCGCTCGAACAAGGTTTACATCTGGCACGAGGTCTATCGTGGGCAGACGGACCTGGGCGACGAGGTCCCCGAGCCACTAGCTATCGAGGGCATGGGCCCATTCCCGATTCATCCTGACACTGCCGGACCTTCTTACTCCGGCTATCACGAGGGCAAAACTCAGGTGTCTCTCCTTTTGCGTCAGCTTCAGATCTTGACACATTGCACCAGGAAATGCTACGCTACAATGAGGAGGCTAGACGACACGATGAGGAGACACAGCGCCTACAGGAGGAGTATGAGCGTCGAAACGAGGAAGCCCACCGACGTTACCGCGAGGAGCAAGAGCGCTATGAGCAGGCCCTTAAAGCCATGGGCGACGCGGTCAGGCGATCACAGGAGTCACTGGCGTTCCTTCGCCCTCGGCAACTCTCACCACCACCACCTTAGTTCCGGTTTCATTTGGGATGTTTCTTTTGTAGAACACTTTGTGTGTTTGGTCTAGTCATCCCGACACTTTTGATGATTATGACTCGTTTTGCTTTCTACTTTTTATTTTCATCGTGCGTTTAATTTTCTTTTCAATGTTTTCAGGAAACGTGTCATAATTTACATCACTACGATCCAAAATACTTCACAATCAGTGAAACAACCATGTTCAACTACATCAAGTGCTCGAGGCAGGGTCACGCCATTTTTTCAGTGGAGTCATGTTCTTTACAACTTCTTTTACCTACCTTTTACGAGAATTTATTTTTTATAACGTGTTGTGGCTATTAAATCTATAGAAGTCTGGCATGATTGTTTGCGTTCATCTCGAAGTTGGATTGCATGCTAGGGAGTTTTGTGAGCGATAAAGACATGCATCAGTAATTTAATCTTTTCAGCATGAATAGATATGGTGTTATTTTGAGAGATTCACACACATAACCCATGTTCCGTTGTGAGAGTTTGAGCTGACGAGATTTTGCTCAATTTGCTTGGTTGTGTGAGTAGTGCATAATTTACGTCACTCTAGAACTTGCTTGTTTGATACGCATTGAAATTGCTTATAGTATGTTCTGTACGAAATATGACGAAGGCATTAGGAAATAAGTCCACGGGCAAAGTTCCCAACCACGACTGATCACCGTAGTTAGCCACTTTGAGCCTAATCCTTTTTATTTCTTAAACCTCGTATTTCATAAGCCGCTAACCTAAATAAGCCTACAGAGATCATTTGAACCCGAGTTAAGTAGAAGTGAAGGTTGAATGTCAAAGTCAAAAGCGCAGTCGGATGACGCCCCGAGACAGCGCCAAAAGCACTCGAGAACTCCCTCTTGAACAAGAAAAAGGACAGCGCACCGCCGCAATCCGAAGAGTGATATAAAAAAAAGAAGTAAAAAAAGAGAGAAATGGCGCTAGAAGGAGGAAAGTGAAGCAGAAAGAGGATGAGTTGTTGCGAAAAGAAAGAAAAGAACCTTTCCTTCGATAATCTTCTAGTCTCAGAAATTCCACATTATCATCTAATATTGAGACTTGGAAGAAGAAAGGCTTAGTGGAACGCAGCAGAAATAGGAAAAATACGAGGACGGCGTAATCAAAAGGGTTTATCCTGGCGCGCTTTAGACAATAACATGAAGACCGACACGACTGCTACTCATATATGATTCTACTACCACCTCATTACTATCGAACACATTTAACCCGAAAAAGACCTTCTAATTCATGCTAACTGCTTTAAGTAGTAGACGTGCGATTGACTTGCAAGCATATGGTATAGACTAGATTATTGCATAAATTGAGCGATTCATCGATTTATTAGCCTATACACTGAGTGATTTGAGTGAATCCCTGCGAGGTGTGGATCTCGATTACTAGTGCTAAGGAAATTCGTGTCGATAAGTGCTGATTATTGTTGCAGTGTCCATAATTGCTTGGTTCATTCCATTTTGTGCTTTCCATCTGCATTGGTGAATTGTGAATGGTCATGCCACCATCTTGTTACCTTTTCTTGCTTCTAAATTGCCTGACGACAAGCAAAAGCTTAAGTGTGGGGAGGTTTGATAAACGTATTTTAATACGTTTATTGTTATGTTTATTGGGTTATAATAGAGTATTTTTGGTCATTCCCTGCATTTCTTGGCTCTATTTACACCTATTAAATATTGTAGGACCTTCGAACGGTTATCGAGCGAAAAAGAACGAAAACGAGGCGAAAAACAACGAAAAATGGCCATGTATGAAGCTGCCAGGAATAACTCACGGCCGTGAACGTCCTTGCAAGAGCCCGTGATCATGGGCAGTGAGCTTAAGAAGCATAAATATCAAGTGTCGTGGCCGTGACTCCACTCGCAATAGGCCGTGAATCCCGGCAGAAACATAGACGACATTCACTGTCCCTCGTCGCGGCCGTGACACCTTATGCAACAAGCTGTGAACGAGGGCAGTGTCTCAAGTCGGCGATTCTGTTAGGAGTCACGGCCGTGACTACCTAATGCGAGAGACCGTGACTCTCGGCAGAGGCTAATGCTCTCTAATGTTACGGCCGTGACACGTCGTGCGAGAGACCGCGAATAGAGGCAGAAAGTTCAACGAAGAGAAGCCCACAGCCTCACGGCTGTGAAGGTCAGTGCAAGAGGCCGTGACTCAAGCCAGAAAGTCAATTTTTAGGGTTTAAGCCGCCATCACGGCCGTGACTCCTTATGCATGAGGCCGTGAAGGGTTTAAGAAAGACGAAAAGTCAGCCTAATTTTATCTATCACGGCCGTGAAAGCCCGTTAAGTGGCCGTGAACGTGCCAAATTTCAGGGTTTTGGCCCAAATTTGAAGCATAAAAAGGGAGTTCTTCTCAGAACTCAAGGATAACCCCATAGAAACGAAAACCTAGAAAAAGGAGAGGAGGAAGAACATTAGAAGCTGCTCTTTCATTCGAAGACACGTAAGGGACGATCCAACAATGCAGCCACGCTCATTTGATCTAGGAACGAGAGATCCACCTCAGAACCGCCATACTCACTTCTCAGGGAAGATTTATGAGCTCTTTATCTTCATTTCTAATGATAATCGTTGTTGTGACGTCCAATATGAGTGGCTAAACCTCTTATGTGTTTAAGTTTAGATGAACGTTGGGTTATGTCGTAGTTAAGTCGTTGGATAATCGTGAACACGTGTAATCTGGCTATTTGTTGTTCTATGAACATGTTTCGTTGTATCAATATG
This sequence comes from Craterostigma plantagineum, assembly GCA_027422505.1. NCBI lineage: Eukaryota > Viridiplantae > Streptophyta > Magnoliopsida > Lamiales > Linderniaceae > Craterostigma > Craterostigma plantagineum. The sequence goes on from JAPQWV010001010.1 coordinate 57,318, forward strand.
TCTATGTGTTGATATGAATGTGTGGTACATCGTTTAGGGCGACAGTAAATAACGATTGTAGACATTAGGATCTGAGTATAGGGCGACAGCAAATACTCGATCCTCGCTGTTTAGTAATTATTAATCTTGGATTCCCACGAACGTTTAGGGCGACAGCAAACTCGTGAGTGGGTAGGAAATTACTGCGATTTAGCAGCTGGTATTTGCAGTGAATCCTCCTGTTAAGTAGTCATGCATTATGATAGGAAAGTTCTCTAGCAAATACAGCTCTTTTGATCTTTTCTTCGCATGTACCTGAGCGATAATCTGTAGCCTTAGTCGACAACACCTAACGGGATACGAACCCCGAACACATATTTATTATCTTCACTTACTCATACATTTCCTAGTTGTGCTCTCTTAGTTATTTTTATTTGATTAGATTAATCCACTAAAATAGTCATAGCATAAATCAATCCCGTTATCTACATAGGCTAAATATCGAGTGATAGGTTATTACTAGTACTCAATTTATTCCTCGTGTTCGATACTCGGATATTCGCTATAGCTATATTAGAAACGATAGGTACACTGCCTATCGCGCGAGGTTCTAGTTATAATATATTCGTTTTAATTATTATTGACGTACTTGCACGAACTTTTAATACATTAACGTACACGCTGTCTATCAAGGCTACCCGAGTGTGAAAATCCCCTGATCCCGTATTTTTATTGTGCACGCGTGGTGCCGAGTCTAACCTAGGGCCCTGTCGAGATTTGTTGTGCGCGCGTGTTAGATTGAGATGAGAGGAAAAAGTAGAGCATGCATTTATTATGAGATTTATTGGAAAGGGTGTTGAGCGCACGCTGCATACGTGCATATTTCTACCTACTGGGCATTCGCTCGGGGTTTACGTGTTGTAGGTATGATCGTGTCCGACGATGAGATTCGTCGCGACTGAGGCAGGCTGATGGCGGTGACTTCGCGGTCTTTTGAGGGCTGGGCTGTACATGGATGAAGACCTTTGGTATTGTATTGAGTGTTTAATGTATCTTTTTAAAAATTGTGTGGCTGTAAACTTTGTGCGAGTGTTGAATTCTGTAATCGAATTTTAATGTATAACATTCATGCGAAGAATATTTTTTCTGGAAAATGGGTTTTACGCGACTTTCGTTGCGAAATCCGCCGTAAATGTCATTTAAGTGAGGGTCGTCACAGGTGGTATCAGAGCTTAAGATATAGATTCTGTAGACTGTCCATGTACGGCTGCTCAAAAGCCTGGAAGATCGACCTTGCCTGTAAGTTTTAAAGTTTTGGCGTGATTAAATAATATTAATAATAGCCTTGCTTGCATGAATTCTTGTAGATTATAGGGCTTCAATGACGAGAGGGCGTAGAGAAAACAAAATGGTGAGTCAAGTCATAGGGCCACATCTGAGTCTCCCACAACTGAACAAGACTCCACCATTTTACGCTTTACTGAACTAATTCAATGTCAATCGGACCTGATCAACGAACTTATCAACAATCGAAGTTCGTCTGAAAATCATCGATCCACACAGTCCGAACGCGTGGAGATTATAGGGGAGTGATTTCATAAATTGAACCCCCCAACCTTTGTGGATGCCACCGACGCCGCAATGATTGAGGATTCGTTGCGTACCGTTGAGGATATGTTCATGTATGGCCGAGTACCAGAAATTGAAATGGTGCTTTGTGCCGCTTCTATGCTCCGAGGGAATGCAAGGTTTTGGTGGGATATTGTTAAATCCTGGAAGATCCTATCACCATGACTTGGCAAAGATTTAAAGCACTGTTCCACGACAAATATTTCAGTCCATGAGCAAGCCCGTAAGATGAACGACTTCATCAACCTGAAGCAAGGAGGGATGACTGTCGTGGAATATATACCCAAATTTGAAGAACTGTCGAGATTCGCTCCACATATGGTGGCAACAGAAGAACTGTTAGGTCCTACGATTAACAACTCTACGATCCTAGGCTAGAATTCATAGTAATTCGATCTTTATGATAAGCAATTGAATTCGATCGAAAAACTCAAATTAAGAACAAGAGAGAGAATTCGAGTAGAATGAGAAAGTTACTGTTGTATCTCTCTCCAGAAATAGAATTGCAAGCCTTTTGGATCAATTCTAAAAACTATCTCTATTCAGCTCAATTGATTTACATGTATTTATACCAAACAAACTTGGTATAAATATCAAACTAGTTCTAACCTAAGGATTACTATACGAAACGCCCCTAATTACAAGGACAACTAATGAAATCAAGCACAACTACAAATAGTATTCTACAATCTCCCCCTTTGTGCTTGATTGCGTCTCCGCGCCGTTTGTCCTCGTCGGGCGTAATACGATCTGCGCAAGCCCAGCGCATGCTCGTAGTTCCTCAGCGTGATCCTAAGCTACAGTCGCACCTCGATATCTTCAAGCAATTCCATTAGGAGCGGCTGTTCTCTCACGAACCTGTGGATCCTCAGCATAGTGTCTCTGTTGATTTCTTCCAACCTCTGCTCGATGTTTTTCCTGACGACCTTGAGCGTCCCATCGCAAAACTTATGAATCTCAGTCTTCAGCATCAACCTATTCTTCTTTGCTATTGGATTGTGGTAGGTGACGCCTAGGACTGAGCTGATGTGCACGTGATTGTTGGGAAGCCCTTCGATCTCAGGTTCTTTGTTGAGTGGAGCGGTCATGTTGACCTTCTTCATATTGCTCTCCAGAGCCATCTGAAGGTCGTGTGCGGCATAGTACTTGACCTGACGCATCATGAACCGGTAGAGCCCTTCGAGGCCTTCTGTCTTGATGAATCCCTGAGGACCTTTGTACTTCTCCACGTATAGCTGATAAAGACGGTACACTTCATCGGCGGGGAGGTACGGCAGGTCGCTCTCGCTCAGTTCCTCTCGGGTCCTGTCCACTCGTTCGATGATGTAGTGAGGTGTTGGATGTCCTCCTTTGGCACAGTATACGCTGAGTAGTTGGCTTATTGGGGAGAGACTCTTATAATGGCTCTTGGCTTGTGTCTTAGTCATCCCCAGCCTAACATCCGGTCCTAGTTTGGTCAGCATCCAAAGGTAGGTCATCCTCTTCTGCTGATCCCAATGAGAGATCCCTCTAAGCTCGAACTCGTTCGGCTTCTTCACTCTGTCCGGAGACCTCGAAATATTCTCACGAACTTCTTCGAGGAAGGGAATTTCTATTTGAATGTTTTCCCATTGCGTGTCGATCCGGACGGTCCCTGGCGTTAACCTTGGAGAGGGAACCGCCTGTTGAGCAATTAACTCTGGTAGCCTTGGGATAACTCGCTCGTAGTCTTCAACTTCCTGAAGCTCGTCGTCTTCTATGATTACGAGATCTATAGATGCTTGTTGTAGAAAGCGCCGAATGTCATGAAGCCGTTGTCTTTGATGCTCCTCGAGCATGGAGTGGGTCATGCACTGTCCTTCGAAGATGTACTTGTCTAGGGCCTCGTGTGGATTGACGCCATATCCAGAGGGTCCTGGTTGATCTGGAGCGACTGAGGTAGTGGCTTGGGTAGCTGCTAGAGCTACAAGCATCACAGCACTTGCTTCTTCTTTCGGAAGCAAGGGGCTTGAGTAGATCGGTGGGGTGGACGGAGGCGTCCTCAAGTGAAAGGTTGGTGGGTCGGCGTGTGCGGTGCGGTGCGTGGTGTGAGTAGTTTGGGTTCGGTGGGTTTGTGTTTGGGTTTCACCAGCTCCAGCGCTTGTCTGCATGAGGGTCCTGATCATCAGGATCGTCATGTCTGCGCCGTGAGTGGGAGCTTTGGCCTCGGCAGGTGTCAGTCGGTGGCTCAGGATGGTCCACCAATCGCCTAAATAGAGATTCTTCTTGCGGCAATCGGATGGAAAGGGCTATCAGACGGGTGAGGAGAATGTCATGGAGCTCGGTGATGGGGATTGTGTATGGGTTGATGAGGATGGAGGAAGTGGCTAGAGGGTCGGTGGGTGTGGGTTGTGGAGGTGTGGGGTTGATTCGTGACGAAAGGCCTTCAGAGGCAGGTGCTTTCCCGGTATCTCTTCGGGATCCCTCGAGTGCTCGAAGTACTCTCTCTGTGATCTTTTCTTCCATTGACTGTACAGCGGCAAAGAGAGCGGCCTGGATTTGTTCGGTCGTCACGAAGGGTGCGGACGCCTCCTGAGATGGACCAGGACGACTGATGTCGCCTGTTATCAACCCTTGAGTAGACACCGACTCTGTGGGTTGGCTCACAGTCACTTGAGCTTGTGACTGTATGAGACTTCCACTCAATCCTCGAGTCGAATCTTGAGGATTCGTCTCTATGGGTGTTAAGGGAGGCTCAGGTTGCGCCTGCGAACCAGACACCACGTGAGTTGGTTGCGACTCAAGATTGAGCGAAGAAGTGCCGGCAACACTTGTCGTTGTGGTCAGCGTGATATGTGGTGCGTCGGTGAGGCCGGGAAGAGGGACTCCTGTTGAATACTAAGTCGTCTGGGAGTCCGTCTTATCAGGCTAATCTCCTCATCTGATTCCGTGTCGGATGGTGTAGCTGTGTGAGGAGTGGGATCACGTTCAACATCCCCTGGAGCCTGATCCGTCACCAGTGGAAGCGAGCTCTGCCCAATTTCTGTCTCGGGCTGTGCTTCTAGTAGAAGAACCACCTCAATGGTTTCTTCGAGCACGCCTACATGTAAGGGCTCTTCCACTTGTAATGCAAGGTCAGGAGCCTCGAGTTCCATCTCCGTAGCCACGAATCAGCGTATCATCGACGTCGGGCATTGGCTCTTCGACCAATGGTGGCTCCTGAGCTAGCTCCTGAGCGACATCATCAATCATCGCGTCCTCAGGGCTTAGCTGTTGTTGTTGTTGGTTAGGGTTAGCTCCAAGCACTGTCGGGGGCCCTCGAATCATTTCCTCGGTGAGATTCCTGTCCCGACAGTATAGCTTGTAGACGTCTTCGTTGGGGTCCGCGAGACGAAGGAGCTCGAATGAGATCGGCATCGACGGTTGGTCCAAGTCCGTGAGCCGTGGGTTGTGGAAGAACTTGAGCCTTGGTGGTTGGTAATTTCCGCCAGGAGGCAGAGTAAGGATGGTCTGGTGCAGCGCATGATCTCCTTGATGATGATGCTGAACCACCGAGCATATGGCACGTTCTTCGATCGTCGGTTTTCTTTTGCCGAATCTGGTCCGCGAGGTCATTCAAGATCAGCTGAGTGTAGTGGTAATTTCTTGCGAAGGCGATGCCATGGAAGATCCGCAAAATGTTGCTGTTGCCCTTATGAAATCCTGCGTGCTTGGGCGACAGACACTTATTCACTATTCCGAATAGTGTCTTCCACGGGTGTGGGATTCCGCTGCTCTGGACTTGAGCTAATCTTGTGAGCGGCGGTTGGTATCCCATGTGCAAAAAGTCTTGTATCATCTCAGCATCGGATGGGAGCGGGTCGTAATTATTGCTGTGAGGCAAGTCCAGTAACATGTCGAACTGGTTCTTGTCCATGCTGACATGCTGCGTCCCGATCCCTGTTGAGAATCTGAAAGCTCCATTGTCTACTTCTCCTTGTATGCAGCCCCAGACCTGCCAGAGATATACCATCGGCACTGATGCGGTGGCCGTTAACGCATGCCAGATGGAGTGACCTCTCAGGATAGAGACAATAATCTCGTCCGGGCATCGAAAGGTGCTCAGATCGAGCTGAAATTTGTATCCTGGACCTTCAGATACAGGTTGTGGTCGTATATATGATTATATCTTGGATAGCGATCCATCTGAAAAATAAGATATATAAAAGGTTATTAGTTCAATTTTATTTTCAGTCGAAGTATGAATAAATTTCATCAAACTATAGTAATATCGCAAGTAATAGCATGTTCGATGAATTTTGAATTGAAATCATATCAAATGCTTAGTATATGCTCCATTTTGAAAAATCTTAATGGCATGAATGTAATTTCGAATGAAGTATAAATCGCGTGAAAAATAGTTCGAAATTTTTCTAAGTGTTGAATCGTGAAAAAAAGGACACTGTTCATGCCGAGAAAATTTTCGATCGATAAAATTGATTTTGAAAATGATTTCCTATGCATTAATTTCAATTGTAATGACTCAGTTCGATTTTTCGATCGACAAAATTTTATTCGGAAAGGTCCGCTACAGAGTAAAAGACTTAGTAAAATTTTCTAAGTATTGAAGTTGAAATGGATACTGTAGTCGGTCTATTTTACGATCGAGAAAAATTCCGTGTAAATTTACGATCGAGAAATTATTTCTCAGGTAAATTTACTATCGAGAAATTTTCTTCGATTAAATAAAATTCTCGATTTGAAATTTGTCCAGCGGTATGTAATTTTCGATTGTAAGTAAAATAACTTTCGCTGCGATATAATTTTATCGAGAAATTAGTCAACGAAAGACTAAGTCAATCATCGAGAAATTTTCCAATCAATTAGATCCCAAGCGGCGAATTTGCGATCGAAAAATTACGTTTGATAAAATTTGCATCTAAATTGTCTACTCAGTGCGTAAGTTTTTTAGCTCACAAATATTCTAATTAGATTTCTCGATGTTTAAAAATTTACAGTCAAAATCTTCTATGTTAGCGACTAAATCAGAATTTTACCGACCGAGAAACTAATTCGACATAAACAGTATCTTAATTAAATCGGAATTCAATTAAGACTGTTTGCGATCGACAAAGTTCTTCGATGGCTTTAAACATTCAAATACCCAGTTTCATCAAAAACTCAGATTACAGTCGAAGATGTAGATTTTACGATGATCCATTCTACCAGATTCATAGTGAATATCGAAACTATCTTAAGTGCAGGCATTAAACTCAGAAAACACTGATAATCAAGCCTAAAACACTATGAAATGGTATACGATTTTCTCAGTTTTGAAGAACAGTCGAGAAACAAATATAAATCATGCGAAAAAACAACAAATTGCAGATGCTAACGAAGTTAAATCACACGCAAATAGCAACAGATTCTCATTTCTACCTTACACAGACAATTTCGTGTTGAAAATCTAAAGATTTTTGAGCAGTTTTGAACTGTCTGTGAAAGTTTTTCGCTAGAGAGAATTTTGCGATAAGGGTTGCGTGAGAAAAAGTTTTTCGACTGACTAAAGTTAAACTTTTATTAACTATCATTAAGTCAATGTTGGATTTGCGATTGGACGTTTTACGATTAAATGGATCAGGCCCATTACTATTTGCGCTCGAGAAATTTTTGATTTGAAAATTTCCTCTCAATTCAAACTTTCCGATCGCTGCCATTCAAAATTGTTTCCAACACTGTTTACGATCGAGAAACTTAAGATCGTGAATTAAGTCTACTATCTAGTTTCTCGATAGTAAGTACTTCTAAAATTTTTTCAGATTGACCCCTATTTCAAAATAATACCTTTTGTAAGACTCCCCCTCAGTAATTAAAATAAATGCAATTAACTCCCTGAATTTTCTGTGTAATAACGTCTAGCTCCCCTGTCAGAAATTTAAAAATCTGTACCACTTAGAGATAAGCGTTAGTAATAATGAAGTTAATCAACAATTATTTGTGGCAATTTTATCTTTGATATATTTGGTCTTGTGTCTAGCTCCTCACTTTGTTGTGTCGACGTCTCGCTCCTTAATTCTGAAATTCTCAGAGAAAGACGTTAAAAATATTTGGAGCTAATCTACAAGTCTTATATTTGCTCCCCCTCGAATGATGCACAAGAATGGACTAATTATGCAAGCATATGAAATCAATTCAAGTCACGAGCACACAAATTTACCAAGTAAGCATGTATACATGGCCCCGAAAACATGTACTTTAAAATATTGTGTGAGGGTAGAAGCAATGAAAAATTTATCGCATTTAAACAATTCAGCACCAATGCAATCTAAAATTGCATTTAGAATGTGCGATACACTAAAGAAATTCGCATTTATTCAATTCAACGCATATGAAACATAATATTTCATGTCAAATTATGCGAAATTTTTATTATTTATTTCTTAGTGTATATATATGTATATATATATATATATATATATTATGGGGTCAGATTATTTTGCTTCGATCAATCGTCACGCCTAAAATTTTACGAGACATTTGAAAGAAGAAAATGCCGTCAAGTCATGTCGTCAAACTAAAGTCCTAAGTTCATAGACTGGTCCATGTCGACAACTCTCACCAGGTTCGCTCTTGCTCTCAATTAACTATCTTGGGATTTTTATATTTTTATCACTCAAGTCAACACAAGCAATTTTATGTCAATTTACCTGTGATCGAGGCATTTTTAATCATGTCACCTAAGCGAGAGACCGTCTATGTGGAATCAAAGGGTTGTAAGGGTTGTAATTTGGCTAGGACTTAGAACGGAAGGAATTTAAAGGAAAGTGAGCTTATCTCTTCATCGTCTTCCAATTCTACGTCCGTCTCCTTTTTTTTCGGCGTCTTTCTTCTTTTCAATCTTCTCTCCCTCTTTTTCTTTTAAGAACTATCCCTTTTTATGTTATGCTCAAGCTGAAGCTCCTATTTTCCATGAGGCTCTACGAGATTATCGTAGGCGAAGTTCTTCTTATTGGTTCTCGGGCCGATACCGTACTCCTCTTCTCTTAATCCCTAGAGAGGTTTCAGAGATTATCTATTTGGAAAAGTTCACGGTTGTGGAATTCGTACCCAAAGCTGCACTCCTCTTCTCGTTGGAGAAGTTCACTTCGTGGTGCTCCTCTTCCAGCCGTTCTGACGAGCGTACGAGATTATCGTTGAGAAGTTCACAGCAGGATCCATGCCACTTTCTACAAGGTAGTCGGAAGGCCGGTTCCTTTGGTCTGTTTGTTGCGCGTTGAGCAATGCCTTCTTTTGTCATCATCTTACTTTTTCTTTCGTTATCTCCCCCTCCTTTTCTCGTTTGAACAACCATTCGAAGAGTATAGAGTTCGGTTGAAGGCTGAGAATGGGGAAATTAATATAAGGCCGAATGAGGAATATCCTAAACTCCCTTATCATTTTCCTGACGATCTAACGCAAGATGAGTATGAAGCCAAGTGTCACTAGTTAAGACAAGCAAATGATGTGCTCACTCGAGAAAATATCCGAAGAAAGAAAAATAGAACCAGGCTTGAATCCTCACATTTATAGTGGCTTTGTGTCTAGTGGAGCAACCTAGTGACCTTTAGACACAAGAATGCGACTTAGACTGACAAAATTAAGCAATTAAATCAATGGCACGTCGAGGTAAAATTCTAAGTGACTTTAGATCAAAGCATCCTAAAGGGACTTCGTCATACCCCTTTATATTATATATAGAAATATTTATATTATTATTATATTTATATTTATTTTTATCACGTAAGATAAGAACAAATAAGCATAGAAAACACATGGAATAGAGCATGTGATAGCACAGAAGATCAGGTAATGCACATATTATGGAAGATTCAACATGCCTAATTTTCCGACAAGGAATTGAATCGTTTCTCATCTAATGCCTTGGTGAAAATGTCGGCTAGTTGAAACTCCGTGTTCACAAAGTACATCTCTATCGTGCCTATTATACGTGATCTTTGAAGAAATGATATCTAATGTCTATGTGTTTTGTGCGTGAATGATGAACAGGATTGCAAGTAATGGCGATTGCACTCTGACTATCACTATATATGGGTATATTATTTAGATTGTACCCATAGTCGCGAAGCTGTGTCCGCATCCACAGCATCTGTGAGCAACAGCTGGCGGCAGCTACGTATTCTGCTTCGGCCGTTGAAGTTGACACACAGTTCTGCTTTTTGGATGACCAGCAAACCAGGTTTTCGCCTAAAAGTTGAGCGCCACCGGACGTGCTTTTCTGTCCATTAGGCAACCTGCATAGTCAGCGTCAGTGTAGCGATGAGTTTAAAATTCGTACCCTTGGATACCATAGGCCAAAGGTAGAGGTGCCCTTAAGGTAGCGTAAAATTCTTTTGACCGCGAGCATATGGGCTTCTTTGGGATCGGCTTGAAAACGGGCACACAAGCACGTGGTGAACATGATGTTCGGCCGGCTCGAAGTGAGGTAGAGAAGAGATCCAATGATACTGCGATACAGTGTGATGTCGACCGACTTGCCAGAGGGATCGGCATCCAACTTGCAGCTTCGTGACATAGGAGTGCTGAGAGTCTTCCTCTGGTCTTGATGAAATTTCTTCAGAATATCCTTGATGTATTTTGTCTGACTGATGAAGATTTCGTCATTGAGCTGCCGGACTTGGAGTCCTAAGAAAAATTGCATCTCTCCCATGTGACTCATCTCGAATTTGCTCTTCATGAGATCTCCAAACTTCTTGCAGAGCCGAGGATTTGTTGATCAGAAGATGATGTCGTCGACGTATTCTTGGACGACCATCAGATCTTCGTCATGTCATTTAATTAAGAGGGTTGTGTCTATCGTTCCTCGTATGAATCCAGACTTCACGAGGAAATCACTCAGGACATCGTACCAAGCACGTGGGGCTTGTTTTAGTCCATAGAGAGCTTTGTCCAACCGATAGACATGATCGGGATGTTCTTGATCAACGAATCCTTCCGGCTGAGCGACGTAGACTTCTTCTTTTAACACGCCGTTGAGAAAGGCGGTTTTAACATCCACCTGATAGACTTTGAAGTCTTTGTGATCCGCATAAGCCAACAGGAGGCGGATAGCTTCGATACGAGCAACAGGAGCATAAGTCTCGTCGTAGTCGATGCCTTCCTGTTGATTGTATCCTTTAGCAACTAGCCTTACTTTGTTCCGGATCACTTCACCATCTTCATTTTTCTTATTCTTGAAAACCCATTTAGTTCCGACCACTGTTTTCCCATGTGGACGGGGTACCAAGGTCCACACTTGAAGACGTTCGAATTGATTGATCTCCTCTTGCAGTGCAATTGTCCAATACGGGTCTCGAAGTGCGTCTACTACTTTGGTAGGCTCGTTTTGGCTCAGGAAGCAACTGAAAAGACTGTGTGGACGACGTGTCCTCACACCAACCGAGGGATCGCCAATTATTTGATCAACCGAGTGGCCTCTCGTCCACTTGCGCTCATGAGGCAAGGCTGAAGTCGATGCGTCAGCCATCTGTGGATCTAGATTGCCTATAGTCTCAGATTGATCATTTGTCTGAGGAAGTTCCAATACTGCACTTGGATTGATCGTCTCAGATGATACTTTCTCGATGACCACTGTTGTTCTTCGGTGTTCTGTGGCAATTCTGACTCGAGTGGGGTAGAGGTGTGAGATGAACTTGTTACGTCGGTCTCGTTTGGCAGATAAATCATTGTTGGTGTAGGCGTGTATGACCAATTTACTGTTTCGAAGAGAGAATCCAAGTCGTCTATTGCAAGTCTCGTTGCTTCGTCTGACACTGATCCTGAAGTTGTTGCCATCTTCTGTTGGTTTTGTGCCAACACACCAGTCATTACGGATTCTGAAATGTTGTCTTCAAAAGCCAACGGGTTAGGCACGGGTCCTGGACTGAATTGACCAGAAGCCATTTCTGCCACTTCGTGGAAAGTGACATTTTACCTTTCCTTAATAGTTCGGTTGGACTTGATGTATACTCGGTATGCTTTTGATGTTGAAGAATACCCGACAAATGTAGCTTCGAATGCTTTTGGGTCGAACTTTGCACGTTGCTCTCGATCGTTCGCCACAAAGCATTTGCACCCCAAGACTTTAAGGAAAGAGATGTTGGGCACTCTATTATTCACAATCTCATACGGAGTCTTGTTGAACCGTTTGTGAACCACCGTCCTGTTTTGAGTAAAACAAGCGGTATTAACTGCTTCAGCCCATAGAAAGTGTGGAAGTCCCGATTGGATCAGCATTGTACGAGCGGCTTCCACTAGTGTTCGATTTTTCCTTTCAACGACCCCGTTTTGTTGAGGTGTTTTGGCGGCTGAAAATTGTTGACTTATTCCAAGTTTCTGATAAAACTCACTGAGGTGATTGTTCTTGAACTCAGTGCCGTTGTCTGTTCGAACAACTTGAATAGTTTGTTGCAGTAGATTTTGAGTTGTGTTCACAAAATTGATGATCAAGTCACCAGTCTCATCTTTCGTTCGGAGGAACTTAGTCCACGTGTAGCGAGAATAGTCATTCACAATCACTAGGACATACTTTCTTCCATTGATACTCTGAGTCTGCATCGCACCACAGAGATCCATGTGAATTAGTTCCAATGGTCGAGAAGTAGACGCAATTTGCTCGACGTGATGAGATGCTCGCTTCATTTTTCCTAATTGACATGCCGAACAGTGATGCTCCCTTTGTAGTTGTATAGTTGGAAGACCGCGAACCAACTTTTTCGTAGAAAGACGTTGTAGAGCTTTCATATTCAGATGAAACAGTCGTTGATGCCATAAGTTGTTCCTCTGTAATCAGTCTGAGAAATGAGGCATACAGCTGTTGAGGGCCGCACAGATGTCAGGTTGATCGTGTAAAGATTGGATCTCCGAAGTCCTTGAAGGAGTTTTGTGTCCTGACTATCCAAAATTCTGCACCGGTCAGCATGGAAGACCACCTGGAAGCCTTTGTCACAGAATTGGCCTATGCTGAACAAGTTATGGCGGAGGCCTTCGACGTACGAGACATCTTTGATGGTCAGATTCTTCAGAATGATATCCCCAAGTCCTAGAATCGGGGCTGAATCGTTGTTCCCAAATCTGACTTTGCCGTTAGGTCGGTCTTTGTAGTTGCTCAGCCTAAATCTATTTTTAGAGTCTTAATAACCCATTGCACTTTTGAAAAAGTGGTTTGGCTTTTGCCTCTATAGGAGACTTGGCTCTTTTGGCTTTTGTCGTCCTAGGCGGAGATTTAGGAACCCATTTGGGTTGAACTTTACAGGGAAGGTTAATTTCAGCACGTACAAATGCTTTGGAGGGTTTGACTGAGGAAAAGATCTTTTCTTGTGATAGTCTCCTAAGGTGCTTGGGGGATTTAATTTCTACGGGATACCTTAGGTGAGTACATTCATGTACGGCGCCATAAGCTTTCTTTATGGATGGATCTTGTTTACTACGTGTCTTCCTATTGGCATTTGTTTCAGAATGATTAATTTTTGACGTAGAGCCTATTTCGAAGTTGGTGCTTCTAAAAGTGATCGGCTGAAGTGAATAAGTAGAAGCAACTATCTTAAAAGTGGAAATAGCTCTTTTATTTCAACGAATGTCTTTTATTGTAACAGAAGGAGTAGCATGCTCAGAAACATTTAAATCTAATGGCTCCTTCTTTATCTTAGTGCTAGACACTCTCGCCTTTGTTTTTAGTGCTGACGCTACGCTCCCTGTAGACGTAGGTAAAGTGAAATTAGTCATAGCACTTTTAACAAAGTTATTTTTACAATATTTATCTTTCAAAGGCGATTTTTCATTTTTCACGCTTTTTGTAATAGCGTGAGAGGTAGCTTGGGAGGATGAGGAAGCCTTGAGATTTTCCATCTCCTTAAAGAATTTTTTCTTTTCAACTTCGAAATTCTCTCGTTCTTTTTCTAACTTTGCCTGTGACTCTTCTATCTGTTTTATGATAGAGGGTTTGTAGAGAGAATTTTTATAATTAATGGTTTTAACTTCCTCGTGGTGTGTTCGAGAATCATGAGGGAGAATTTGAACTAAATTGCAGACAGGTGTTAGAATTTCTTTCCTATTTTTGTCCCTTGCATTTAGTTCTGTGTAGTCAAAGGGAATTTCTGGACCATGTGGACCTTGTCTAATGGATGAATCGAAAGTATTTTCATAAGACGATTCAGTACAATTTCTGAGAGAGGTTATTCCTAAGCGCATGTGTTTAACATCATATATTTCTTTCTTTTGTAAAACACATGGGTTAGTTAAACCTATGCCTTCTATAGGATTATGGAACTCTATATCCTTGGGCTTGTTCAAAAATATCGTCTGTTCGGATTGTCCCCTACGCGTAACTATATCATCTAATTTCTTTACTTTGGCATATAGTTTCTTGCGTTCCTCACCTAGGAGAGCATAATTATTTTCCACGGTTAGTTTCGCGGCTTGACAGGCATCAAAATCCTTACTAAGCTCACTAATCTTAGCATTTGGTGTTTCTAATTGAGCTTCTAAGTTAGTGATCTTAGAGGTAGCTTCGGTTATCCTACAATTTAAAATGGCTTTCTCGTTGAGATTTCTAACCAAGCAATTGTAGTTATTTGCTAGCCTATCTTCTAATTCCTTAATCTTTTCGCTCTGTTGTCCTGTTTGAGGTTGACTAGTCTCTCTAGACTGTAGGCTCTTAGTAAGTTCATCTATTTTTGCACTAGAGCTCCTAAGTTCTTTTTCAAGACTATCTATCTTCTCCTGAGCTCTCTCAAGTTCGTTCTCTACTTCCTTTATACTTTTCAGCTCACGTTTCATGTTAGCATATTGCTTTTGATATGATTCTAACATGGTCAATAATGTGGAAGGAGAGACTACCTCATTTGAAGACGTGGATGCGTTGTCATCGTCCGTGCGAGTGGATGTTTCGGCGTCCAATTCGTTGTCGAGACGGGCCATAAGGGCTAAGTTCTCTTCTTCGGAGCTCGACGTATCCTCGAGCCATTGGTCATGTTTGGCCGCGAGAGCTACTCCAGCTTCTTTCTGTTTTGTCGATTGAAGCTTCCTGGAGTAGTAGTTTGCGTCTCTTTTCTTCGGGAGAGTGCACTCTCTGGCGAAGTGACCTGCTTTGCCACAGTTAAAACATTAATTAGTCTCTTTGGGATTCTTGACCTCGGAACTCTCCGGAGCACGTTCTTTGTTCTTGGAGCTTGTAGTCCGAAGTCTATTGGGTGAGGTTGAAGACTTCTTCTTGAAGTACTTCTTGCTCATCATTTGTCCAATGAGAGCTAGCTGTTTTCCAAGGGCTTTCATTTTCGGCTCGATGTCGGAGTCCGATTCCTCTTCCGACTCTGATGATGAAGGTGGCCTAACGATCTTATCCTTTCTTGATCTCGTGCTCCTCTTCTCCGAGACTAAGGCAACCGTGTCATCGGTTGTTTGCCTTTCTGCTCATTGGTGATCTCGCGGATATTCTCCTCATGCTGGGGGAGATTGTCGAACACGGCATGGACATCCAACTCCTCTAGATCTTTGTTTTGTCATATTTGAGTGGATATTTTCTTCCATTCCGTGGGCGGGGAAGATAGAAATCTTATGTTTGTCTCCATGTTCCGACTTTGCTTTGAATGAGTCTTAAGCAGTGAGAATGTTCGCCTTCTTGGCCTTTATGCCAACTTCCGTCCTTTGCATCATCCTATGCAGCTCATCCCACATCCCTTTGGCCGATGTAAGGCTGTCGATTTGTCTGTATATATCGTTGAGGATGCCCTGCATAAAGGTATTCATGGCTACTAGATCATCCTTAGCTCGAGCTCTTTCCTCCAGAGAGTATTCTCTAGGCTCCTTTAGTCGCCTAGAAGCTGGAATTGCTGGAGTAGCTGTTTCGTCCCCGGGTACATGAACCCAGAACTGTGCCGGTCCCTCTTCAAGGGACTTCAGTAGATTTTTGGCTTGATCCCTTAGAGCGATGAAATTCAGAAAGCGGCTTCTCCACACTGTGTATTCGCCTCTTTGCAAGATCGGCGAACGGTTGTCATTTCCGAGTGAGTATGCATCCATGTTTGTATTGCAGTCGAGTTGTTGAAGGATCTTCGTTAATTGTTTTGAAGGTTGAAGATGATGTAATGTGCTTCACAAGTGAAGAGATTCGTTAGTAGCGTTTGATTCGAAAATTAGATCGAGAATTATTTTCGATTCAATCTTTAAAGTTTGATCGAAATTAATTCCGTTGAGATAGAATGTACTGGGTACTGTTCTCGTGCGAGAAATTTTGTCAGCGGAAAATTTTACGAGCGAGATAAATTGCTCAAAATCATTTGGTCGAGAAAATTTCTTGATCGTGAATTTATTTCGATCGTAAAGAAACAGTACGTTAGTAAGTTTCTCGACAAGTCAAAATAAATCTGTTGACTAGAGAAATTTCTCGCGTGTAAATGATTTTCGCCTGGTCAAATGTTAAAAGGTTTGACTGAAAAAGTTTTTCTAGTGAAAGTTTTTACGAATGCAAAGTCAAAATAAGTCTCTCTCGAAAAAGTTTTTCGTTGTATAATGCTCGAGAAATATTTCTAACTAAAATCGATACTGCTGATGACAATTCTAGCGCTGACTTCGTATTCTGACAGAGAAAAATTCTCGCGCTAAGTTTATCGATCGAGAAACTAATCCGATCGCAAAACTTAGCGAGAAAAATTTGAGCAGTCGAGAAAAATTCACAGAATACGATTAACACAAATTCGAGCAAAAACAAAGAATCGGATAGTGAAGTTTAAGGTAATTGCTCGCAATCAAGTACTAATCACGCACGAACAAGCAATTAAACACGTTATGATATCAAAATCAGAACGTGTTCTTCGCAAACAGTAACACGCAGAAGCAATTCAATCCCAAAAATTAAAGTTTAAACTGCTACAGAACTGATCGCAATGATGATCTAACACTTAAACAAGCACAGAAACACCAAATTCAAGTCAATAAGCACAAAAATTAAGCTTTTGGATCGAAAAAGGTTTTCGCGCCAAACTGTTCTTCGATGAACAATATCCAGAAAATGATTTTCGATCCAATTCTAACAATTTACGATTCAAAACAGAACGAATCTGCTCTGATACCAATTGTTAGGTCTTACGATTAACAACTCTACGATCCTAGGCTAGAATTCATATAATTCGATCGTTATGATAAGCAATTGGATTCGATCGAAAAACTCAAATTAAGAACAAGAGAGAGAATTCGAGTAGAGTGAGAAAGTTACTGTTGTTTCTCTCTCTAGAAATCGAATTGCAAGCCTTTTGGATCAATTCTAAAAGCTTTCTCTATTCAGCTCAATTGATTTACATGTATTTATACCAAACAAACTTGGTATAAATATCAAACTAGTCATAATCTAAGGACTACTATACAAAACGCCCCTAATTACAATGACAACTAATGAAATCAAGCACAATTACGAATAGTATTCTACAAGAACTAAAAGTAGCACGGTTCGTGGTAGGCCTCAAACCAGAGGTCTACAGAGATGTTAGCATGGCTGGAACACGAGGAATGCCATTAACACATGTGGCGGAACGAGCGATCATAGCTGAACCGGCGGAGGCCCAGATCTTGAAGGCACAAGAGGTGAAAAAGAAGATTTGATAGCCAACAAGGGAGTGGAGGAGACCGAAACGACAATTTTTCGAAAAGACCCCAACGACACTCAGAATAATCTCTAGGGGCAACGGAATTGGTAACCGAGGCCAAACCAGGGACCATCAAATATCCCAATCCAACCTCCAAATCTCGCCCCACGGTGCCAACAATGCGGGCGATATCATATGGGTGTTTGCTTCGGAGTGGGATTCAATCCCAATATTCAAGGCTTTCGATGTGGGAAGCCGAGGCATTTGGCCTGAACTTGTCAAGCGAGTGCGCCCCAGAATCAAACCCAAGCAGAGGTACGACCACCATCGGTTCCAGCCCGGGTGTTCACTCTGACGAATGAGGAGGTCGAGGAGAATCCAGCAGTTCCCGCTCAGGTGTTTACTTTGACATATGAGGAGGTGGAAGAAAACCCAGAAGTGGTGACAGGTACGTTAAATATTTTCAACACGCACACTTCTATGTTAATGGATTCTGGAGCCACGCATTCATTTGTGTCTGCTAAGTATATGGCGAGGTGGGAATATCTCCTACCTTATCTAAGTATAATTACGTAATAACTCTGCCACACTGTGATCCAACGCGCACTAATCAAGTGTTAGAAGGATGCTCCGTGATTATTGAGGGTAGGAATTTGTGCGTCAACCTTATCGTAATCCCAATGAATGATTCGATATTATCGGGATGGATTGGCTTTCAAGATACAGAGCCATCATCAACTACAATAGGAAGATCGTGAAATTTTAATTTCTCGAAGGAGAGGTGTTTACCTTTTCGGGTAAAGCGAAGAAGAATGGTATCCCCCGAATTTCTGCTCTGAAGGCTCAATGACTTCTGAGGTCAGGTTGTGCGTCTTTTCTCGTATACGCGGTAAAGGCAAACGAAGCTTCTCGGCCGGAGTTAACGGATGTACCCATCGTTAACGAATACGCCGATGAATTTCCTGACGATCTTTCGGGGTTACCCCTGATCGAGGAATTCAATTCACGATTGACTTAGTACCAGGAGCAACTCCGATCTCTAAAACTCCTTACCGATTGGCGCCAAATGAGCTGCAGGAGTTAAAGGAGCAATTGGAGGAATTATTACAAAAAGGGTTTATTCAACCTAGTTTCTCTCCGTGGGGAGCACCAATGTTGTTTGTGCGCAAAAAGGATGGGTCGATGAGGTTATGTATCGACTATCGAGAACTGAACAAAATAACCATCAAGAACAAGTACTGTTGCCAAGAATCGACGATTTATTCGATCACTGCGAGGTGCGGCGGTATTCTCAAAAATCGATCTACGTTCGGGATACCATCAACTGAAAATCATGGAGGTTGATGTACCGGAAACGGCTTTCAACACGAGATATGGCCACTATGAGTTCCTAGTCATGCCTTTCAGGTTGACAAATGCACCGGCTACTTTCATGGATCTAATGCACTGGGTATCAAGGATTGCCTCGACCGTTTTGTTATCGTTCATTGACGACATCCTTGTTTATTCTAAAGCGAAAGAAGAACACGAAATTCATCTACGAACGGTCTTAAGAATCCTACGAGAGAAACAACTATTCACTAAGTTCAAGAAGTGCGAATTTTGGCTTAAATGGATGACGTTTCTGGGACACATCATTTCAGGAAGTGGAACTTCTGTGGACCAAAGCAAAATCGAGGCAGTAAATAATTGGCCACTTCCAACTACTCCTACTGAGGTTCGAAGTTTCTTAGGGTTGGCTGGATACTACCGTAAATTTATCGCAGACTTTTCCAGCATTGCTTCGACCATGACGAACCTAACCAGGAAGAATGTTCCATTAAAATGGACGGAATCATATGAGAAAAGCTTTCAGGAGCTGAAGAAACGACTCACCTCGGCTCCAGTCTTGACGATACTATCGGGAACTGGGGGATTCTCTTTGTATAGCGATGCCTCGAAAAATGGCTTGCGATGCGTGTTGATGCAAAATGGAAAGGTTATTGCATACGCTTCTCGACAGTTAAAAGAATACGAGAAGAATTATCCCACTCATGATCTGGAACTCGTGGCAGTAGTATTCGCTTTGAAAATCTGGCGGCACTATCTCTATGGAGAAAGATGCGAAATCTATACAGATCACAAGAGGCTGAAGTACTTCTTCACACAAAAGGAGTTGAATATGAGACAATGACGTTGGCTGGAGCTCGTTAAAGACTATGACTGTGCGATCAATTATAATCCCGGCAAAGTAAACGTAGTCGCCGACGCTTTGAGCAGAAAAGCCATAAACATGGAACTCCGTCGACTTGAAGTTGAAACAATTAATTTTTTTGGCAAAATAGAAACGAGAATGGCAGCGCTAACCCTTCAGCCCACGCTGCTAGAACGGATAAAAAAAGGCTCAAGAAGAAGATGAGCTTTACTTGAAAATGAAAAGCGAGCAAATAGAAGAGGCACCATCTAACTTTGGAATACGGGAAGACGGGAGTTTGCAATATAAGAATCGCTTATGTGCTCAACAACAAAGAACTACGGCGAATTATAATGATGGAGGCACATGCCACAACATACTCGGTACACCCAGGCGCTACAAAAATGTATCGGGACTTACGAGTAACATATTGGTGGCCGGGAATGAAAAAGGACATTGCGACATTCGCGAGCCAATGCCTAATCTGTCAACAAATAAAAGCGGAACATCAAAGACCGGCAGGAACGTTGCAACCCTTGCCAATTCCTGAGTGGAAATGGGATCACATTACGATGGACTTTGTTATCGGCCTACCAACAACTGTAAAAGGCCACGATGCCATTTGGGTAATCGTTGATCGCTTAACCAAAACTGCTCATTTTTGCCTATTAGTTCAACCTTTACCCTGGAGCGGTACACTGAGTTATATGTTCAAGAAATAGTTCGACTTCATGGGATTCCATCCTCGATTGTCTCGGATCGAGACTCGAGATTTCTGTCCAAATTCTGGAGGAGCTTAAGCGATGGGGACTAAACTCTCATTCAACACAGCGTATCATCCCCAAACTGACGGGCAATCGAAGCGAACAATCCAAACCCTCGAGGATATGTTACGAGCGTGTATCCTCGACTTCAAAGGAAATTGGAGCAAATACCTTCTGTTGATCGAATTCTCCTACAACAACAGCTATCATGCTGCAATCCGGATGGCCCCGTACGAAGCCTTATACGGGCGTAAATGCTGATCCCCGGTACGTTGGGACGAATCGGTGAACAGACATTACTGGGTCCCGAATTGATACGAGAAATGACGGAAGCTATAGCCCAGATTCGAGAAAGAATGCGAATGGCCCAAAGCCGACAGAAAAGCTATGCAGATCAAAGACGAAGGCCAATAGAATTTACGGAAGATGATTGGGTATTCCTGAAGATATCTCCAAAGAAAAGCGTGAAACGATTCGGACGAAAAGGCAAACTTAGTCCGAGATACGTTGGCCACTTCAGAATACTCAAAAGAGTCGGCGAGGTCGCATATCAATTGGAATTGCCGGCTTCACTATCACAAGTCCACGACGTTTTCCATGTATCAACATTACGCAAATACATCGCCGACCCGAGTCCCGTGATCGAGAATGAATTTCTTCATCAACAGCTTAAGCCGGACTTAAGTTACGAGGAAAAGCCGATCGAATCCTAATGCAAGAAGTAAAGCGACTTCGAATAAAAATATTCCGTTAGTTAACGTGTTGTGGCGAAACCAAAAGGTGGAAGAAGCCACTTGGGAGCGGGAAGATGATATGAGAAATCGTTATCCCGAATTATTCCAGTCGGCTTAATTTCGGGGATGAAATTCTTTTAAGGAGGGAGGATGTAATACCCGTAAAAACTAATACATGGTTAGGATGTAATTAGCAAGTGTAATTTGTAAAAAAAAATACTTTCGAAAATCAAGTCACCTTATGCGGATCAAATACGCTCTATATATAAATATTAATATATATATACATAACCATGACGTTAGCATTACTTCATTCCGTTACTAATAATTGCATATTGCCAATCAATTAATAGAAAAAAAAAAAGAAAGGGACCTACTTTCATTATCCACATTGTAACTCATCAATCATGTTATCTTTATATACAAACATCCCACTAATAAAAGAAAAGGAGAGGAAAGGACCTACTTAAACATCACTAACGTGCCAAGCTTAAATATATATAGACATCTATGCTTCATTAGGTAACGTACTTCGTTAAGTAACACAAACAAAAGGAGAGAAGTACATTCGAGCAAAAGCAAAGCACAAGGAAGAGAATTCGATCGCGAACAAAATTCGTGTGAGCTAGGGAACCTAAACAACGAAACTTCGGATGTGAGGTAGGTGAAAATTTCAACTACGATACGTAAACTATTATTTGGTGTTCGGTTTGTAGGTGATTAATTCACCTTCAACTCGTCAATAAAATTTGATGTTTTGTGCGTATATTGTTTTCACGTATTTATATATACGCTCTATGAAGCACGTGATGCCGATACCATGTGTTACTTAGACAGTGTATAGGGAGCTTTGTTATACACTTAAGTGATGAAATGCTTTGGGGTGATTTTAGATTTTGGGTTTATGTTTCGTTTATATTCTCTATTGGATCGTGTGTATGTTAGGAGGAAGAAACGAAATTCTCGACCTTGAAATATTTTTTGGGAGGTTTAAACATTTTTTTGGGTAATTTAAATACTTTCGAATTTTGTAACTTAATTTTCGAATAACTTTGAAGAGCTACAATATTCCGGAGTTAATGAATTTATTGAAAAAAAACTTTCGAATGATTAGAAATAATCTTAATAGTTGGCATTTTTTTAAAATATGATAATAGTAGAAATAATAAAACTAAATAAATAACTAAGAATAATATATATAATAATAATAATAAATAACTAAAAATATTGTATTTCCTTCGAATGTGTAGAAATAATTTCGATTATATTTCGGACTCTTAAAATTAATTTCAGGATAATAATATTCGCCATAAAATTTTCAAATAGTGACTATACTTTTTCAAGTGAAAATATGTCGGCGTTATAATAACTTCTTGGACGAGTGTGAATTTCGGTGTTAAAACTAAATTTTCAGATTTGCTATTGTTGAGTTTGGGTGAAATGAATTTGGTCCGAAATAGTCATTAAAATACTAATTGGGAAATAGTTGAATTATTAGCGGAAGGGGAGAAACCGTGGTTAGTGTAATGTTGCATTTCATTTGCACATCATATGCATTACATAACAGG
The DNA here is from genome assembly GCA_027422505.1 of Craterostigma plantagineum. NCBI lineage: Eukaryota > Viridiplantae > Streptophyta > Magnoliopsida > Lamiales > Linderniaceae > Craterostigma > Craterostigma plantagineum. The sequence continues at coordinate 79,716 of JAPQWV010001010.1, forward strand.
CTAGAGGTGGTGACCGTATTGATACGGTGGTATTTTAACAGTGTTGACGAGTGGGGTAGAATGTGATAGCAATTGGTTGTGGAATGTGTAATAGAGCCGAGGTTAGTACTCAGGCGCCACTCGGGAGGCAAACGTGAGTGATTTGTCTATCCGTGTTTATTATCGGAAAGAGCGATCTGGTAGGGTAACCTAACGTGAGAGACCTGGTGTACCCTGTGTGCAACTAGAGTAGGCTACCGTGGGAACAGGCGGAACCTCGGGAAGGAGCGACCTAAAGTGAGTGACTTGTGTAGGCTACCCGAGTGTGAAAATCCCCTGATCCCGTATTTTTACTGTGCGCGCGTGGTGCCGAGTCTAACCTAGGGCCCTGTCGAGATTTGTTGTGCGCGCGTGTTAGATTGAGATGAGAGGAAAAAGTAGAGCGTACATTTATTGTGAGATTTATTGGAAAGGGTGTTGAGCGCACGCTGCATACATGCATATTTCTACCTACTGGGCATTCGCTCATGGTTTACGTGTTGTAGTATGATCGAGTCCGACGATGAGATTCGTCGCGACTAAGGCAAGCTGATGCCGGTGACTTCACGGGCTTTTGAGGGCTGGGTGTACATGGACGAAGACCTTTGTTAATGTGTTGAGTGCTTTAATGTGTCTTTTTAAATATTGTGTGGCTGAAAACTTTGTGCGAATGTTGAAGTCTGTAACCCGACTTTTAATGTATAACATTCATGCGAAGAATATTTTCTGTAAAATGGTTTTTACGCGACTTTCGTTGCGAAATCCACCGTAAATTTTATTTAAGTGAGGGTCGTCACATTATATACTATAAACAGATTTAAGCTGCAGAAGCAATTTTCAATCTTACGAAATCAGAAATTTAACAGGCAACTCGCAGAATTACCCATACAATCAGCCTAAACAACGGCCCAGTGCTGCATATAATTTCTACAGTTCATCAGTTTTCATACTATTCATACTAACGTCCATACACTCGTGGATTGGCAGTGTAACTACCTGAGATCTTTAATGAACCAGGTAGAAGGAAAGGATCGATGCGAAGATAAATTGCCACAGGCTATTTGAAGAACGTACATACGACGTGTTCCAAGTAAGGTACGATACTCTCACAGGAAGTGTTGAAAACATGCTCAGGGTTGTCAATGATCGTTACATGAAGATTCACAAAAAAATGGCCAACATCGACGTCACCATAGGGATTCTATTTTGGAAATTTATATGCAAATCCATCCATTATTTTCATGCACTGTTTAGTGCTTTATTACTAGATTAAAAATTGCACGCATTCGCAGGAACGCGAGACGACAACATGCATTTGTTATTTCCTGGAAAATCACGATCCCATCAAGCCAAAACTGCAAGACTATAGCGTTTGGAAATTATGAAATCTAAACGACGATTGAGGATTACAGAGAGCAGTAAACAAAACCTAGGAAAACGAGATGGTATGGAAGTAAAATTTGCGCAACATATCACCAAACTCAAATATTAATGCTAACTGTTGTTGAAATTGTTAACCGTTGACTACAGAAAGTGACTGAAGACAACGAACAAGCATTTTACCCTCAGTACAATACGTAAAAGAGGGCTTCTTCATTGCCATTTTTGTGATGCGCTGGTTTGGAAAACGGAGTCGACAAAGACCATGTAAAAACTTTGCTCTACACTATATGCTGCAACCAGGGTAGAGTGTCACTTCCCCCATCGAGGCAACCACCTCATACTTGCTCAATATGATTTCTGACAGATCATTTCGCCAGTACATCAGGGTTTAAAATTCAATTCTTGCATTTGCATCCATTGGAGCAAAAGTTTACACGTCGGTCAAACCAAAATCAGGCGCATATATTTACAGGATCCACGGACAAAACTGTCACAACATCGGTTCTTTGCTTCCAGCTGAAGGAGATAAGCCAAGATTTGCTCAGCTATACATTTACGACACTGCAAATGAAGTCTCCAATAGAATGAACACACTTTCTAGAGAAAGCTCTGAGAATTTGGATATAGGTGTCATTGCCAAACAATGCTAGATGGGAACAATGAGCTGGCTAAAATCTTCAGGATGGCTAGAGACAGGTATGACGCCAAAAGGGCAACTGAATTATCGATAAGGCTGATAGGTTGCGGACGCCACCAAAGGCAATATGACCTACCCGCAACAGACGAAATTGCAGGACTAATAGTCGGTGACCTGCGGTAACAACTAGGGATGGGACATAATTGTCCAGATGAAAAAACGGCCAACTTCAAAGAATCAGCGAGTCACATCATTCTTTCATGTATATGCAGTACCCGTTGCTTCTTTCTTTTGGTGAAATTGGTTACCACGATCTGATTCCATTCAACGGAGTGCTGCATGCAACATCAAGAGGAAATGTATAACAACGAGGGAGTTTTATGCTTACCAAATACAAACTAGATTGTCTCAAAGAAATGGTACCATTCGAGCGGGCCGTCTTTTCACCAATATGTAGTTGATGCATATACAGCATAGAACAGGAAAGATTGCGTTGGATCAGAAATAATCAGAAGACGTTGCGGGCAAAACTTTATAGCAGCATATGCGATGCAGTAGTATCAAGGGGAGGATGGATGCAAGATCACTTGGGAAAAAAAATAATTTTGCCTTCGTCTTTTACGGGATCTCTTCCGAGATATATGGTAGAGAATTATCATGACGCTCTTGACTTATGCAGATGGTATGGCAACCCGCATATATTCATAACAATAACAGAAAAGCCAAATTGGGAAGAGATCGCAGATCATCTTCAAGCGTATGGTGATGACGTGCCGAAGAAAGACCTGACCTGCAATGCCGAATGTTCAAGATAAAGTTAGAACAACTGATGGCAGACATTCGCAGTGGATGCTTCTTCCCTAATATTAAGGTTGTATACATTTCTAAACAATTCATATATTTGTCGGCGTTGTATACTATTGAATTCCATAAACGTGGTTTGCCACATGCCCTTATACTGCTACGGCTTAATCGAGCAGCCGCCGAGCCTACTCCTGCAGAGGTTGATGCAATTATTTCCCTATCATGTATATCACAGTTGGTGAAACTACTTGTGTCGGTTCAAAAATCATTCAACAGATTAATGTTAAGTAATTAAAAATGTTATCTAGATGAGCAAAATATAAAATGTGATAGGAAAACTTTCTTGTTTGGACATATATACGAGTTTTCGTCGGCATTGCAAACCCACATTATTTTTTTTCCTTAGAACCATTATGTTTAAGTTATAAAACCATAAAAAACTGATTAATCTTTTAAATTATAGAAAATATTATAAAACTAATCTTTTTCAGATTACTCGAGTGCTCGTCGACTTTGCAAATCTATACTTTATCTTTTTTTATATGCCATTAATTTATAAGTTATTAGAACTGATTAAAGTTTAAAATATAATATAGGTCAAATTTGGCAACTTAATTTTTCGTACTTATTTTTCGCATGTTGGCATATTATTCCTCGCATTGGCAACTTAATTACTTCGCTTGATATTAATGTCACTTAAATTCCTAATATCGAATTGATCTTGTGCTTGACAGTCGGCTTTCACCCAATCATCGTGGAATGGGATTTAGAGGTTTGAACCACTGGAACATATTTGCTTATGTTCACCCATACTTAAAGTTTGTTCAACCGCTATGGTTGAAATCAGACTCGCAAAATTTCTTCAAAAATCTAGCTAATATGGGAAAAGTTGCACTCTTGTCACCCACCACTTAAGTATGTGATATGGGGCTCTCCAATCAAAAAGATTTATATTTGTGGTTCGGTAATTTATAAGCGGTAGGTTAATATTTACAAAGTTTGGGGCGTGCGTGGATGCTCGTTTGCAAAGGACATAAAGGGGACGTGAAACAGAAAAGCACAAGGATATACGTGGTTCGAGTCCTTTCGGTTTCTACGTCCACGGGGCGCTGTGGACTTCCTTTCACTATGTTGGAACAAGTTACACACTCGTTTTGTCTCATTCTTACTAAAAATACGCTAAGTGTTGAAAGAGAATATTTAATGCACTGAAATGAGAGAAACTGGTAAGTGGTTTTTTGTTTTAGTGATGATGATTGAAGAAATGGTTAAGTCCTTTTATATAGAGGCTCCTTGCCACCCTCGCCAGGTAATGTCCAGGATTTCGGGGATGTGACTCGTGAGTACATGAAAAGTAGAAAAGCTGCGATTGAGTGACTTTTGTGTAACAACCACAGTCTGAAATAGTAGCGCTGCCCTACCAGAGCTCGACACGCGTTAGCAGCTTTTTCTTCCCTTTTAGCTGTCTTTCGCTCGAAGCTTTCTGAGGAAGCCTCCTTTTGCCGGGAGTCATCTTCATTTCCAGAGGTCCCTGCAAATCTTCTTTTTTCCCTTTTCTTATTTTTCGACTAAATACGATTCCCTACTTTATGGGCTTACTGGGCCTTATTTTATTTTTTGGCCCATCTATTTTTTGTCTGTAAGTATGTTAAGAGAATCTTCCCATATTTGCTATACCCAAAAGCAATTGCCAAATGTTTATCCAGCTCAATGTAACAGGCTTATACTGATTATGGTTGTTTGGTTGCAATTATCATATTATAGTTACTTTGTCTATTAATAGATGTTCTTATCAATATATCTCTAGAAATTGTCTTAGAGTGTTTTTTCCGACCCTGGAGTATCCCACTCAACTAGCTATGACTTGCGCCACACTCTTGGATGAAACTAATCTCCAGGGACTAGGTCAACATCTCCCAAGTTAACCTAATACGATTGCCAAAGTCGCTAGTGGGAATTGAACTTGAGACCTTACATTGGATAGATTGTCCACAGACCCAACCACTAACTAGGCCACCTTTGGGGACCGTCTTAGAGTGTTACATGACTTGTGTTTGTTGATATATTATAATCGAGACTACATTATTATAACCATAGAAAGTGCACTCAAACATAGACTAAGCAAATTTCCAAATTGTTGCATTTTTTTCTGCTATAATTAGCTACTAGAATTAGAGCTGAAAAGTTGGGCAGGCCAGCCCATCCTGCCCGATTGAGTGGGCTGCCCGAAGTTGTATGGGTCGGGTTGGGTTGGCCCAAAGTTGTATGGGCTAATGAAATCTAAGCCCTAGTCCAAAGAACAGTGGGTCGGGCCAACCCGGCCTAGCTCATGTGGCTGGTGTTTTTGGAACTTATTTTCTACTGCTGATGCAAATTATTAAGCTCCACCACATAGCTTCGAGTTGAGCTTTGAGACCCGATATGCGTGCCTCGATTCGCAACTTCTCTCTCAGTGCTTCAATTTCACGGAGAACATCAGACGACGTCGTTTCTAGCGCGCCGTTGGTATCCATTAGACGAGCCCCGAGAGTGTAAAGTCTTGCTCGGCTTACATGGTCGCCCCAAGTGTAAAGCTCGCACATATTGAGGATTTGCGAAAGCTTGAGCTCCTTCGATTGAACGGAGAAGAACTACAGTGAAGTTTAGGGTGATGATGCTAATTTGGGGTTTTGAGAAATTGAAATTCTATCTAGCTATTAAGTTGCACTCTAACGGGCTAATTTAGCCCAAAACCATCGGTTTTTTCAACCCGCGGCCCACTAACCCACCGGGCCTGGTGGGTCGGGCAATAGGCCGGATATGGTTTTGGGCTACCCAAATATAGGCCCATATCAAACTTTTTTCGGGCAGAGTTGGCTGGCCAATGGGCAGGTCCAAACTTTCACCTCTAACTAGAATGACGTCACATAAATCCCCAAAAATATTTGATCCATTAAGATCTCATTTCAATAATGGCGTGGTCCTAATGGATCATCTACTTTAGTTGTAAAGTCATACGCAAGTTTCTAAAGCAAAGTTAGGTTGGATTATATATGCCTGAAAGTTCATTTGTGGGCTTCGTGAAACACGTGTAATAGTTCACATAGGCCGTTACATCCATCCCATTGCTGGATATGGTTTTGATCATAAATATCGTAAAGGGCATCATGATATTCGTAAAAATTATGATTTATCTCTCTCTCTCTCTCATTCTCTCACTCTCTCACTCTCTCAAAACCTAATCCCCCAACCCAAAAAACAGCCGCCACCCCTCCCCCTTTCTCCATTAATGGAGGTAGGGGAGATCTACTTGTCTGTTTTAATTTGTCGTTCTCTTCTGTTTGGTTAAAAAAATAAATTCGACCCCCCACCACCGCCTTCCCCACTGCCAGCACAGCTGCCGCCTCCCGTCTGCAAACGACGCACCTCAATCGTCGCCACCTCGTCGCCCACGTGACCACCATACGTGCGGCTTCCTACGCCAGCCGTGAGGTCGCCGAGGGTGCCGTGGTCAGCCGAGCTTCAGCTGGGTCGGGAGAGGTCTCCGCCCAACGTCGGCCGCCGTCTGCTGCTGGCAGGCTCCTCCTCTGCCACCTTCCGTCTGCTGCCACCGGCCGTCGCTGGCGACGTCAGTCTCCCGCACGCTCGGTCGTTTGTGTCGTGCAGTGTTTTCTCCTCGGGGGAGTTTCTCCTTGTTGGAGGTTCCTCCCCTTCATAGGAGTTTTTTCTCTCGTTCGTGAGAATCTTTTTCCACCCCTCGTGGGAGCATTTTCTCCCTTTGTGGAGTTCCCTAGGGGTTATTCCCTTTTTCGGGGCTTTTAGAATGAATAATGTGCTATCACCGGGCGTTTATACAATAGAAATAGTCACTTAGTTATATAGTTTGGGTATTGCTCTATTGTATCTTTGTATCCATCTGGATTAATGAAATGAAATCCTTATTTAAAAAAAAAGGCATCATGATATTCATAGGATCACATAATAAGTTATTTGTGGAATCCACCTTTCATATAACTATTTGCTTATTTAGGTTGTAAAATGTGCTCTGTTAAACACACAAGTGTCAAATATGAAAAAAAAAAAAACAAATCTAACATGATAAAAATATATTTGACAAATTTATATTCTAATCTATTTGCATTATCAATGAAATCGTAAGATTTTTATAGTATTCTTATAATATAGTTCCTAATGTTTTGTGTCTTGATTAAAATTTTTTTAGTAAAGTGCAAGAATTATCCATCCAGTTGACATATGTCCATATAATGATGTGATTGCCCAGTGCAACTATCAGACCAAATCACAGAATCCTTTCAAAGTAGCACCGTTTTTAGAGAAAAAACTTGAAATATTTTGATCCCAAGTATAATTCATCTTGCCGAACCGTATTTTCATATTGATTTCACATCGTTCCTTTATAACATACATGATTCCTCCGCTAGTGTTCTAAATCGCAGTTCAGTTATTTCCTCCTTATTTTACGTAGTTTGGTCCGTGCATCTATTATATTATATTTAGGGCGTAGGGAGACCATATTTGGTCAGTCAATTTAGTTGCAATTTAGTTCTTTTATTTGTAATCTAATTAATTTAAAACTTATTATATCACTTCCACTTTTTATTTAATGTACTTATAGTCTTATACATTTTCTTTTTTAAAATTTATCTCATTATTACATTAAAAGTTACAAATCACAAAATTAAGTAACATAAATATAATATAGTTTAAACACGCATATAGGGTATGTAGAAAATACATGGTATAATAAGGTTGCATATGCCCAACCGTGTCCGACCAACCCATACACAGGCATTTCTACCATTTAAAAGGACAAAAAATATGAAATATCAACCTTGTACGGTTACACAACTTATCCTGGACAACGTTCAAGACGGAAACTCTTCTCCTCAAGTATAAGTACAGTGAAACTACTGAACAAACATTTCCAATTATGAAAGACAAATATTAAGTACACATGAATTTGATAACCCAACTTCAAGAGAAAACAAATACAACTCCCTCTGACTTCATTCTCGCCTTCTTCATCTCCGTGCAAAGAGACCCGCTGCTTCGATATTCCCGAGAATTTCATCTTCTCAGCCAATTCTCGCAAATCGCATGTCTTAAAAGAACTACCTTTGAACTTACCGAAACCGATCTGAGGTATGTTCATTCCTTTATCCACCATTTCTTCTACATACCTATAAGCTTCCACAGTTCTCCTCTGCCTCATAAGCCCACGAATGAGAACAGCGTAAGAGTTTTCGTCAGGACAACAACCTTTCCTCTTCATCTCTTCCCAACTTCAATGCCCATGTCATAATTTTTCACCACAAAGAATGATTTCATCATCATATTATAGGTATGTATCGACGGCTGAATTTCTGATTGGACCATCTTTTTGTACAGCAAAACTGCATTTCAGGCATGCGTTTGCTCGTCATCATCTTTATCAAAGCGTTGTATAAACGACAATCAGGTGAAATTCCCTTCTCTTTCATCTCGTCCAAAAGCTGATGAACTTCGTCCATTTTCTTCTGATTCGCAAAAGCCCGTCATCAAGCACGTGTACAAAGCAGCGTCTGGCGGACATTTAGAGTTCTTAATCATATCGTTAAAGTAGTCGACTGCTTCGTTCATATTCCCGTGCTTGCAAAGATATCTTATCAGAAGAGTGTAGCTCTTAACGTTGGGATATGGGCCTTTCGATTTCATTACCTCGACCAATTTATCGCATCAGATCTTTTATGACACCTCAGCAGCCCTTCGATCATTATGTTATGAGCAATCAAGTCGGGCTTAAAGCCTTCGTCTATCATGTCGTTCCATGTCTTCCCAGCTTCCATCAAGTTCTTCGCCTTGCAAGAACCACAGAGCAAAATCGTATATGTCCTAAGATTAGGTTCGAATCTACACTGCAACTTTCGAACAAAGCCTTCGCTTCTTTCACTAGCTTCGCCTTGCCCAAAGCGTCTAGCAAGCAGTTCATGGTCTCTACATTAGCTTTGAAATCATACTTCTTCATCAAATCGAACATCATTACAGCCTTTTTTCTCTCTTTACCAGCTGCAAAAGCTCTAATACATATGGTGAAAGTCTCCATTGTGAGCAAACCTTTGCTACCCATCTCTTCGAGAACTGAAACCATTGTCTCAAACTGCCTCGCCTTTCCGAGAATCTCCATCATCGCATTGTAAGTCCTCGAGTCGTGAGAATAACCATGTCTACTTTCTGCCCAGGTGAAAACCTAAATGCAGGTTTTAGAGCATGCCTAAGCCTTTCAAGAACTGCTAACACTAGACCATGACTCAGATTAAAAGCACATTCATCTAAAACAGCTTCCATGTCCTATCTACTGCAAATGTCTCATCGATTACAGTACAAACCTCTCAACCCCTTCAGATCAACCTCAACCTTAACATTATGACCAGGCTCATCTTCGCCATCACTCTCAGCTTCAGAATCTTGATATAACGAATATCTACCATAGAACCCAAACTGACTCAAGCAGTGAGGCGAATTTTCGACCTTTAATGGCAAGCTTTCTTGAAGATGAGAGATAGAAGAGGGGTTGGCAGAATAAACGGAATTGATAAATACGACGATGGAGGCTACTACGAGCAAGAGCATAGGCAAGTGACGCAAGGGCAGAGAATTACCGTTAACTTGCTTGCCCTGAAATCGTCGTCCAATTTGCCCTCGACGGACATCGCCATTAGTAGTAGCTTCGCGCGGGAGATACTCTGTAAATCTTCCTCAGATGAGAAGACATGCGACGCCCATCAAACACTTTGATTGAAAAGAAACAAAGGAAGTTGAAGAACAAGTTTTGATCTTTTGATGGGCACATCGAGCCAACTAAGATCGGAGATTGGCAGCTACTCACGGTAGGTCGGTAAAATGTGATTGTCCGCCGCAGTGAAGAGAAAAAATGTATTCGACTTTTTTTTAATTGGATTACTATTCACCGCTCCTTTTCCTAGTTATCGCTACGGGTGAACAAAATCGGATATTCGATTTTCGGATATCCGAAATTCGGATATTCGGATTTTCGGATATCAAAAAAGATATCTGTATTCGATCCAATTTTAATCGGATATCCGAAAATCGGTATCCGCTTTATTAGATATTTAAATCGGATATCTGCATCCGGTTTTTAAATTTATTTTTTATAGTATAATTTTCATATTTTCTTTACAAAATCATTTTTTATTTCTTTCAAACGAAAATTATATTTTTTCATATAAAAATTACTACACATAGTAATTAACACAATATGTGAATTCATTTTTCAAAATTACATAATAAATAATAAAACATATGTGAATTCATGATTCAAAATATATTCCGTTCAAAATCATTTTATTATTTCTTATCAAAATAAAAAGTTTATTTTCATATAAAATTTCTACACATAGTAATTCACACAAAATGTGAATTCATGATCCAAATTATGTAATAAAATAATATAAATATAAATATTTCTATAGGATTTTTTTTTCCTTTTTGACCTTCATTTTTCATTTTGTGCTATTTTTATTTGTTTAATTATTTTTTAAATATAAAAACGGATACCGGATATCCGAATTTTAGACAAACCACTATCCGTATCCGATTGGGTTTATTTAAAATAAATCGGATCGGATATCCGATCCTGTTTTTAAAACAGGATATCCGGATTTTCGGGTTTGAAAACCGGATATCGGATCAGAATCCGGTTTTCGGACTTTGCTCAGCCCTAGTTATCACCCCCTAAACGACGGTAAAAAGACAATTTTGCCTTTTTTAATAAAAATTTCTATTTAAAGCCATTTTTCCAGACAACACTTTCCATCAATCACACATCCAAATCAAACTAAAAAAAAATACTCAAATTGCAATGGATCGACGACAGGGGAAGGGAAAGGAAAGGGCCTATTGTCACGAGTGTAAGCAAATTCTCGTAAAAATCGTTCGTACGTAGATGAATTATCGAACACGGTCGGATTTTTTTGAAAAAAGTCTAGATCGAACAATTTATTGGGCCGGCGCCGGAACGGCCGAAATACATTTTCGGCCGCAACAAGGCATGGCCGAAAAACATTTTCGCTGTGCCCCGTGGCGGCCGAAAATGTGTTTTCGGCCGTGCCAGGGAGGCCCGAAATTTGCCAGCATCGGCCGAAAATGCTGATCGGCCGGGGCTGCACCCGCCGAGAATCATTTTCGGCCGCCTCGTTCAACCAATTTTTCTAATAAATATTTAATTACAGACTAGGGGAGGGAAAGTCCCTATTCGGAGGTAGCAGTAGATCCCCCCTGGTTGGAGGGATCGGGAGAGCGCCACACGAGGATGCGCGGTGTTGATGCATCCGTTTGTAGAGAACGGGAGGAGGAGAGGCGGCAGCGAGTTGCTGCTTCTCGGTCAGTATATGCGGATTACGATCCATCCGCATGCGGGGTGGTCTGGAGCAGGCGATGATGAAGTACCGGATGATGCAGCATCGTTTCAGTCATCCGATAATGATGTGCCACCGACCTCCTCAGGTAAGTATTTTTGCGGGTCGTGTCTTAATATACGTAAAATAAGTTATATTTATTTTGCGGTATTCATAAAAATAAAATAGAGAGTAAGCGCTCCAGGGTCGTAGATGACGATTTCTGGAGGGTGCAGGGGCCACAGCCCGGTGGTCCGATTGATGACGAGGTGATCCCTATTTATCGGGGCACATCGCGCCCCGCATCTGGATGGGTGAGCAGGAGAGGCCCCTGCTGAAGTGCGAGCAGCGGGCGTTAGTGCTTGTGAAGCTTAAGAATTGGTACTCCCAATTCCCGTCGGAGACGCAGCGCCAGATTGATGGCACGAGGCTTGGGCACCTCATAGATGCCATGGTGGGTCACTTGGACCAGCTCTACGTGCGCTTTTGTGAAGCGTTGGCAGCCCGACACGAACACATTCCACATGCCATTCGGGGAGATGACGATCATGTTCCACGATGTCGAGCAGATCCTGGGTATTCGATGACGGGGCGACGGTATCTGGCACCCAGACGTCAGCGATGGGTAGATCGCGGCGAGGGAGATAATGGGCATGTACTAGTCGTAGCAGCCAGGGTTGTACGTCATCTTCGTCTGGGAGATGGATCTACTACGGAGTCATGTACTACCATCTTTTACTCTGTAAATTCGTTCAAACACGGATGCACATCCTGAAAAATGCGTTCTACAGGTGAATCAGACTTCTACCACACCCACTTGGCGAATTGAGTAACAACAGAGCATTCATCCATATATAGTCAACCATAAGGATGTGGTGGCTGACGGCAACTGTGGATTTCGCGTTATCGTCCATCATATTTACAATGACGAGGATGAATTGATCACTGTAGGGAATCACATCACGAACGAACTCGCGGCCCATTGGGAGCGTTACTCGACATTGTACTATGGTGAATCATTGGAGATGGCGGTGAATCGTATACGCTGGGGGACTTGTGGACCACACCACTGGATGTCGACACGTGTGATCTGTGGGTTGTGGCGACTTGGAACACTGTAATTATCCTCTACGGGTACGGCAATGGGTCGAACATCAACATGCATTCGAATACAATATTGCCACTGCGTGCCGGATGGACTGGTACTGGACCGAGCCGTACGATCGTCATGGCGCACCTTGGAGATAATTATCAGCATTATATTAGACTTAACTTATGTCCAGAGTTTCCTATGCCATCTTACATCTGTATTGGTTCACAAATCATGATGGTCAGGTTACCGGTGGGAAATAGGATATCAGAGTCGATTGGATCACTGGCTGCACCTAATGGAGCAGTATAATATGTGACTGTCTATTTTTTCGCCCATGATGTGTTATTATTTTTTTTGTGTTTTCGTTATGTATCGGACGCGTACTGTTATGTTTGGAATATTTTTTGCATCTTTATGACGTTTCGAATTACTAATACAATAGATAGTCACAATTATAACACAAAAATTACTAATACAAATAATTATTTCCAGAAAAACTTAGAAAAAAAATTCCAGTCGAACGAAATTTTTCGGCCAGGCAGTGCAGCGGACGATTGAAATTTTCAGCCATGCAGTGCACGGGCCGATCGAATTTTTCGGCCAGACCTGTAAGGGGCGAAAAATTTGTTCGGCCAGTCACTGCATAGCCGAACGAAATTTTTGGTCAGGCAGTGTCCGGGCCGGAAATGTCGTTCGCCCGCACACAGCCCGGCTGAAAATCTCTTTGGGCCCGTGCAGCGCAGGGCCAAGAATATCGAATCGATCGATCCTAAAATGTTAAATCAAATTTTTTTCCGTATCGATCGATCGTTCGAATTTATTTGTGTACGTAGTTTTCAGTATTTCGTACCGAAATTATAAATTTATTTAGTTTTTTCTTTTAATTTAATTTAAATATCATAAGGGCAAAATCGTCTTTTTACTGTCCTTTAGGGGCAGTAACAGTAAAAGTAAGGGGCGATGAATAGTAATTTCTTTTTTAAATGGGTTGGTCATTGATTGATATATTGGACCAATTTTTATGGGCTCTCTCATCAACCCACGGAATCAGATAACTTCGTTCTTCACATAACTTTGACTTTCTGTTACTTATTACATTTTGTTTAGTGCGTTTGATGTATATTCTTTCTGTTTCATATGGGCTTATCTGTTCTTTCTGTTTAACCATCATCGTTTTCACAATGTTTAACTAGTGATATAATTATTACGTTGGACTTATCTATATATAGTCTTGATGTATATTCTTTCTGATAATGCTCTGCTCCTACGTTGGACTCAAGATAGTATAGTAACCCTATATCTTGTCTTTAGGTCATGGTATCATCATGCATAGCATGATTGAATTAGCGGTTATTATTGAGAAGAAGTATGTTCAATAAATACATCTGAAACTAAGTAATAACATTTCTATACAAATTTCTATTAATGCATAATGCAGTGAAAAAAGCAAACAAACTGTATTGGATCAATTGCTTGTATGCTGCATCTCTTCGTGCTTGGAATCAGTCACAGGTCTTGATGTATGTCATACAAACAGAAGAAATATTCAGTTTCATCTTCTTCCTTAGTATTCAGCAAATAGAATAAATTCAATTGGGCTTATATTACTCATGATAAAGATTGATGCCTGATGTTGTAGTGCAATAATGCTGAAGCTATACGAGTTAGTACGTACATGGGAAGATGAATGCCACTAGCCTTTGCTATCAGTAGGGTTGCAAAGAATCGATTTTTTTGGTTCGATTCGCGATTCAATTCGAAATTTATTCGAATATTAGAATACGAATCCGAATAAAATATTATTTTTTATTCGAAAGTTATCCGAATACGATATAAAACCTTAGTATTCGATTCGAGTATTAACCGAATTATTCGATTCGTGTAATTTATTATATATAATTTTAATATATTATAAAATAATTGTAATTTTTAATAGTCCCATTTAGAAGGATCTTAGAGCCCAAATAAATACATGTAATTTCTATAGGCATGTGGAGAAGGATATATAGCCCAAAAATCACAAATCAAAAACCCTCACCCTCCCTCACGTAAGATACATCATAACACTCAAAAGACCCCAAAGTCCATCGCAGTCTCTCTCGCCTTCGCCGACAGTCCAGCCACCATCGACCGCACCGCCACGACGCCACTAGTAGTCTAACTCGCCATCCACCGTGGTTCGACCGGGTCATATTGTCTGCGATAGTAAGTACTTCTCCAGAATGCTCTTTTGTATTAGTTCGTTGCTATATTGAAGTTTTGGTTGTTTTGGTTAAATGAAATCTTGATGTTTTGGTTGTGGTTCCATGGTAGTTGCTATATTGAAGGTTTTTGTGATTTGTATTGATTCTTTACTCAATTTCGTAGCTAGCTCTGAGGTCTGACGTGGGTAAACTATTGCGAAGCTTTGATTCAAAGACATTGGGAATATATGGATTCTTCAAATGCAATAGAGGAAGCAGTTCAAGGAGGTGACATTGCACAATCCGAGGAAATTCACGAGGTATTATTTTATGTTGTATGTGAAATAAAGTATACAAATGACTATAAATTGTTCAAACATAATTACTTATTTTCTGTTTTCTGTTTTTTAATTACTAAAACGTGTAATCAAAGGTATTAAGTCAGAGAGCGGAGGCAAACGATGGGGTGATAGTATTGAAGATGTCAATAGTCCCGAAATTCAAGATGTGGACGCGGAAGACGAAATTGGTGAAGACAAAGAAGGTGAAATGCTGATGATGCAAGTCACCTCCGAAAGAGAAAGCGCAAGAAAATATCGAGAGCTTACACCGATTTTGTTGAAGTGACTTTAAGCAATGGAGCTAGAAATATCAGTGCAAACATTGCAAGGGCCTCCTCTGTAAGCCAACTAGCGCCACAACAACTCATCTTTGGAATCATTTGAGGAGGTGTCTTCAAAAGAAACTTCATATGGAGAAGCAAGCAACTTTGCAATTACAATCGGTAAAATCTAAATATGAGTTGACTCCTTTGTCTAGTGGGAGATATGATCATATGAAGCAAAGAGAAGCTATTGCCCATTGGATTCTAATGCATGAGCAACCATTCAATGTCGTGGAAAACTATGGTTTTTCGTTTATGTTCAAAGTCAATCTTCCACAATTTGAGAAGATCTCTCGCAACACGGCAAAGAATGATGTGGTTAGTGTGTACGAGTTAGAGAAGAAGAAGTTACATTTGATGTTGAAAAGCATCAATAAGATTTCATTGACCACCGATATTTGGAAGTCCAAAGTGCGAAAGATCTCTTACATGTGTGTCAACTGACACTTTGTTGACTCGCAATGGCAACTCCAAAAACGGATTCTTAGGTTTATGCCTCTCCCACCTCCACACACCGGTAATGATAATCTTAATATATATTTTTGTCACTATTTACTAACTACTAGTTATGTCATTATTTTTATTAGGCGTGATATCTTTGATGGGCTTATGAAGTGCACGAAAGATTGGGGCATCGAAAAAAAGGTCTTTACCATTTCGGTGGATAATGCTTCAAACAATGATTCCGCAATTCGAATTGCCAAAGTGACTTTTTCCAAGAGTCGTAACTTGCCATTAGATGGTAAGTTATTCCATGTGAGGTGTTGTGACGCCCGGGGCCGATGAGGGCGGGGGCGTGGAGTGATCGCCGGTGCTAGAGAGGTGCACGGACAAGGAGCGGCTCCTGGCAGGCTTCTAGGCGAAGGGTAACGTGAACGAACCGATCCGACACCCGAATGAGAGGGGATCCTGAGTCTGACAATGTATGGGCGTGTCAGGCTAAGAATCGTATAAAAGAATTGATAGTACTACTCATATCACCAAGGTCGACTTACCTTTTCGGGAGTCCATCTATAGAAACTCCGAAGTTAAGCGTGCTTGACTTGGGGCAATCTAGGGATGGGTGACCCCCTGGGAAGTTTCTCAGGGTGCGTGTGAGCGAGTGCACGAAGCACGCTAAGAGTTTAAACGGTGGTACAGTGGGGCCAGACTATCAGTCGGAGTGTGGTGGCCCAACCCCACCGGTCCCGTTAGGGACCGATGCTATAGTGACACCCGGTATGGGACGGGTCATTACAGGTGTACCGCACACATTCGAAACCTTATCGTTCAAGATGGTCTTTCTGAAATTAAATGCATTATTGAAGACGTTAAAGATAGTGTGCGGTTATTAATCAATCAGAATCTCGATTGAGAAAGTTTTCTGATATCATACATCATTTGGAATTCCGGTGAAAAGGTTATCATAGATTGTCCTACTCGTTGGAATTCAACTTACGAGATGTGGTTGAAGCCATGAAGGTTAAGGATGCATTCCTATCTTTGCACAAAGAGAGCCTTTGTACGGTTGTTGTCCCACTTCAGAAGATTGGATAAAGTCAAGGATGTCGTGGACATTCTAGGAGTATTTTATGAAGCTACTCATGTTATATCGGGTACTATTTATCCTACCTCTAACGTTTTTCTTGCTGTTATTTGGAGAGTTGCGCATGTGCTAAATGAGAAAGAGAGCCATCATGATGAGTTCATTAGAGGCATGATTCGCAAGATGAAACAGAAGTTCGATAAATATTGGGGCAGTTGCAACCTTTTGATGGCTATTGGAGCCATACTCGATCCTCGGTTTAAAATGAGGTTAGTTGAATTTGCTTTCAACAAGATATACCCCGATGTTGAGGCACGTGCGAATATCTTGAAGGTTCGTGGTGCATTATATGATCTTTATTTTGAATATGTCCAAGACGATAACATGAGATCTCGTAAATGTTCATCTTCCGTGCCCGATACGAGTTCTATTGCTACGAGTTCCATGTCTAAAGGAAAGCATGTACCTACTGGGTTATCTATGTTTGATGAAAATTTGAACACGGTTGAGGTTGATGGCCCGATTAAATCTGAATTAGATATTTACCTAGAGGAAGGGGTCTTTAGAAGCCCCGATGGGGACGTTAGATCCGAGTTTGATGCATTGGCTTGGTGGAAATCGCAAGAGTTGAAATTTAAGGTTTTATCAAAATTGGCTCGTGATGTTTTAGCTATTCCCGTTAGAACGGTGGCGTCTGAGGCTACATTCAGTGCAGGGACCCGAGTTTTAGATCCTTACCGCTCTAAGTTATCATCCGATATGGTGCAAGTCTTGATATGTGGAGCAGATTGGGTTCGACAACTTCACGGAATCACTACATCGGTTATGACATATGTAAGTATTTTTTTTGTATCTTTTATTTGATATTTTATCATGATTGATTTGCTAATTGATGATTTGTGAATAATGCCTTGCAATACAAACTGCCGATTGATGGTTAATTATTTTTCTTATGTTGCTAATTTACTTTTCGTTTGTATAATGCTTTGCTTGTGTGGGATTGAAAATCTAATGATTTCAATCACTATGGTAATAATCTCTTAATTTACCTTATAGGTGGAAGAAGAATCGGTTGATGTCATTTTGCAAGCGTGATTTTCGGAAGCAAGGAGACAATAATTTTTGATGTCTATGTCGAATCGTTTTGGATTGAATGTGTTTTGTAAGCTATATTGATTTAAATGTGTTTTGTAAGCTATATTGATTTAATGACTCAATTATATTACGGTATCTTTTGCTATAATATTTGTTTTTTATTACAGGGAAAAATTATATACGAATCAGAATATTCGAAAATATTCGAATATATTCGGATAAGACATTCGAATCGAATTCGAATCGGAAAAAAAATTCGTTTATTAATCGAATACGAATAAGAATATTCGTATAAATAATCGAATACGAATAGAATATCAAGCTACTCGATTCGATTCGTTTGCAACCCTAGCTATCAGTACCTATGGGCAAAAAGATTGAAGCAAAGATATATATGTAGTAGAATTAAGGGTTAATTACGTATCAGACCCTATTTATAGTTTTAACTTGGGTTCAGGCCCTATTTAGGTTTGGTTCGCTGATAAGGACCAACTATTTGGAAATGTTAGAGAAAAAAGTCATTTAGACGCAAAATGACATTTTCACCCTCCTAAGTACGCCACAATTACGCTGAAATGCCATCGTATTCAACAACCGATTGAAACGCCTAAAATCTTCAAGATTCATGACCGATCTAATTTTCAAGCTCGATTTCCGCCTAAAATCTCGAACCTTAGTGAACATACGACAATTAAATCGATCTCAATTTCTCATGGGTCGTAGTAATTAAGAATAATTATTAAAGATTTTATGCTTCAAACACAATCTATAATCTCTTTGAATAACGACGAAATTTCGGACTTTAATAGGCGAATGATGTAATGGACTCAATTTCATCACGGATCTTAATAACTGATGTGAGTTAGTGATGTTAATAATGGAAAATTATGAATTTGACACAAGCCAATTAACACGCCTGGGTACACATTCTACAAATAATATGACATATCACTTTCAGTTAGTAACAAATCGTTAACCAACAGTACCACATTTTCCATTAGACATAACGATTAATATATGTTAATAACACAACCTGTACACAAGCAAGGGACCGTGATTAATATCGCATAAAAAAAACGCTACTGTAAATACCAACCGTGAGTAAATCACATAAAACAGCGAGTAAAACCGTAAAAATACCACATCTTCCATGTTATGATGTTAATCATGGGATGGCGAAGAATTTTGACGGGATCGAGAAACGTCTGCGAATGAACTAGTATGTAGGTAACACAAACTGACTAACCCGTACCACTTAATAGACAGGAAATAACATAAATATATCAAAAAGTAACAAATAAGCAAAACCATATAACAAGACATTTCTCTCTAATAACAAATTCAAAATACAAGCAATGGGCAGTCGATTGATCGACAACCACCGACGCAAAAAATCAGCTGAAATCCGTGAAAATGTCGACGTTTGTGATTGAATTAAGTTTTCCGTCCTCAGTTTCAGATGGGTCTTTACTAATAAAGATGAATTTTTTACGCATCGAATGAATTCGTGCTTCCACCTCCAAATCGAAAATTTCATTCAGAAACCGATTCAATATCGACTTCAATGCCGAACAAGCTGAAAACGGCTGGAGTTTATCGTATTTCATATGGATATTACTCAAACGTCTATTAGTCAATATCGACTTGACGGAATCGAAGATTGAAACGTCTCAAATTAACTAGCTTGTCAGGTAACACTTATTGATAACTGCGTACCACGTAATAGACGACAATAACACAAACATTTCAATAAGTAACAACTAAGCAACATCGGATAACGATTTTAAATTACGTGGAATAGACGATAACAAATTACCCAAAAATCCTAGAGCATAGACGATAACAAATTTTCCTTAAATCATGTAAAAAATACTTATAACATAGCAAAAAAATAACAAATGTCTGATGGTTAATAACAAATGTTGACTTAGAAGTAACACGTCGCTGAAAAGGTAATAACGCCTTGTTTGTCGTAAATAACACATTCTGTATACAACTAATGGATCGGGGCAAAAAGAACGAAAATCCCAAACGACACTAAAAACAGATGAAAAATGAATAAATCTCATCGTTATTGACTCAATAAGGTAAAATAGACCTCAATTTCTCACGGGTACGTCGAATGTATACCGATTACTTGAGATTTATGTCGAAATCTAGATTCGATTTACCATTATATTCTTAATACGCTAAAAACAGCATAAATGTCGGTGTTATTGGCCAATCGACTAAAACTCACGATGTTAATATTGAACCGTGGTGTAAATAAAGTCAATTTGATGGTGCATCTTAGCAGTAAACAATTATTAGTGTAAAAGTCAATTTAATGTCAGTGTTAAGGTTTGTGTTTTATTAGTGAAAACTATGATTAAGCAAACAAAACTTACGTCATAACACAAAGATGATAACTGATAACATGTGGACATATTATCATGACGGATTGATCTATGCTGATAACACATAGTTCGGAATTTTCTAGAAGCTTCGTGATGCATCTGGATGTTCTTGTGTGGTCAGTGAATACCACCAGGATTGACCCGTTATGTATTAACGCATTTTCAGAATAAAATACTTCTTCCTTATGTTAGCGAAATCAGAAAAAACTTACGTTATAACACAAAATAGTGGGCTAATAACGGATTTTTGTCAATAACACTTCACCAATTCGATAATTTCGATCGTTGATGCACTTATTCCAGAAGGTGTAAGATTTTCATAAAGGAAAACATATAATTTGATGAATTTAAACTAGAGAACTCACTGACAAATCAAATTTTATTGACGTTGAGGTTAATGGTCCAGTGTTGTGGTTGTTTGTCATGTAACCAAGGTCCCATTCGTTGCGAACATAGAGTATACTTCATAATGTGAAATGTAACATTAAAAATGTTATCACGAAACAGCTCTAAGTTCGACATTACATCACAAGCAACATTTATAAACCTAACCCTAAACCTAAACCCAAAACCCGAACCCCAAAACCCCAAACCTCGAACCCCCAAACCCCGAAACCCTAACCCCAAACTTCAAAACCTAATTTAAAACTATAAACACTAAACATAGAAAACCCTATTCTAAAAACTCAATTGGTAACGCTTTACTTCATAACTGTAACACATTATTTTATGGACCCTTTAAGCAAAAAATTGATATTCCCGCCAATAGTCCCCTGAAATTCCCTCCCAACAGTACGTTGAAAAAATTAAGATTCCCGCCTAAACTATAAACACAAGTGTTCCTTCTAATAACAGATACAATCTTACGGGTATCACTTATGCTTTTTCCGAAAATACTTGCGATGCCCGCCCAAAAATCACTGCACCCGCTAACGCACATATATTTTGGATTCAGCGCTAAACATGTACTAATTCCAAAACATCATTCAACCCTCTTAATGGCACGAGATGAAAGGACCCCACAAAATTCAAAGTTTATGACCTAATATGTTGAAATTATTGTTAATTTGATCGTGGGTATGATTTGTATATCTAATTCGCTGCTTTAATTGCCAGAAATAACGAATATAGAAAATAACAAATGCCTTATAGATAATAACAAATATTGACTTAAAAGTAACACATCGCTGAAAGGTAATAATACCTTGTTTGTCGTAGATAACACATTCTGTATACAAGTAACGGATCGAAATGAATAAAACGAAAATCGCAAACAACACTAAAAACAGATGAAACTGCAAAAATCTCCGCGTTATTGACTCAATAAGGTAAATAGACCTCAATTTCTGGGTACCTCGAATTTATACCGATTAGTTGCAAGAAACGGATATTATATTTTCCCTAAATCGTGTAAAACGAAATACTTATAACATAGCAAAAAATAACAAATGTCTTATTGTTAATAACAAATGTTGACTAAGTAGTAACACGTCGCTGAAGGTGATAACACATTATCTGTCGTAAATAACACATTCTGTATACAAGTAACTGATCGAAATGAATAAACGAAAATCACAAACAACACTAAAAAACAGATGAAAACTGCATAAATCTCAGCGTTATTGACTCAATAAGGTAAAATAGACCTCAATTTCTCATTGGTACCTCGAATTTATACCAATTAGTTGCAAGAAACGGATATTATATTTTCCCTAAATCGTGTAAAAACGAAATACTTATAAAATAGCAAAAAATAACAAATGTCTTATGGTTAATAACAAATGTTGACTTAGTAGTAACACGTCGCTGAAAGGTAATAACGCATTATCTATCGTAAATAACACATTCTGTATACAAGCAATGGATCGGAGGGAATATAACGAAAATCACAAACGACACTAAAAATGGATGGAAATTGCATAAATCTCGGCGTTATTGACTAAAAACGTAGAATAGACCTCGCGTATTAATGATGAAAACTATATATTGACTTTCTATTGGATTAATACTCAAACAAGAGATGTCGGAGATTTTTATAGAAAATCATAAATGACAACAAAAAATGCTGAAAATCCTTCAAATCTCAACGTTAGTAGCAACTGGTAAACGTCCAAACCATGGGTACCTCCAATTTAATCCAATTACTTGCAATTTATGTCGAATTCTAGATTCAATTTACACCATGTTCTCGAATTTGCACCCTAATTACACAAGCAAAATCTACCTCGTGCGTCGTCAATATCATAATGATGCACATGACATGTCGAAATCAAAGGTTGGATGGGGCAGTCGATTTTTTTGGTACCGATTCAGTGTAAGAAAAATGAGTTCGATCCTTAAATAAAAAAATGTTCTACTGATAACGTTTGGAATAGAATTGTAACACAATATCATTAAAAAGTAACTGTTTTAATGTCATAGAGTAACAATATGTTGTAACGTAGTAACATAAAATGAAGTAAAAGTACGCTCTAGACCACAAAAAACACGTATATAATTTCGCTACAAAAGCATTATAGTAAGGGTATTTTCGTCAAATAACAGTTTTGGGTCCTATATTCGAATTTTACAGAAAATACGTCCTCTAAACTAATTCCTTTTGTGACAGGCCTGGACAGAAAGTTCAAAATTTATCAGGGACTGACATGAAATTCTCCCTAGAATTAATTCACGCATAGTCTCGAACCACACAGATGCATGTATGTTTAAGTGTCTTAATTCTGCGTTGCATGGATTGATGTGACAAAGAGAAGCTCTACCGTAATAGAAAATGGATAAGCATCGATTCCGCTTAGGCCATCTCCATCCATTCCTTTATCTATAGAGTTGCTACAGTGCAATTCCTCTATATTTACATTGTGAATAGTACCATCGAACTCCAACAATCATCTCTATGTTTTCCGCTATATAACAATAATTAATATATTTACTTTTTACATTAATATATATATATATATATATACATAATAATAGATATTATTAAAATAGCCATCTCGTATGTTATGTTTTATGGTCAATTTAAAAAGCATATATTCTATTTTTATTAATTTTATATTCAAAGTTAAAATTATGGTTTTGTTATTATTCTTTCTAGATCATGTATCAACAAATCAATTTACGTCATTAATTGAATTTTTGTAATATTAGATTTTATCGAATTAAATAAATTATATATTTACTTTTATAGTACATAAACTTATTGAAAAATGTTATAAAATTAGAAATACTTTATTTCAAATATTTTTGGTTTGAGATCAAATTAATTATTACAATGCAGAATATTTAAGGATTGAATTAATTATTACATTTATTATTTTTTACTTAAATTAACCCATGAGCACATCGTCTCTCTCATCAATGAACTATGCAGTACTATTCAGTCGTCTCCATCATAAGACGTCACGACTGCAACTAAAGTTTTTATCTCAAAATCCAAAATCATTTAGAACCCCAAAATAACGAAAACTAAAACATCAAATAAATAAAAAAAGAGAGATATTTACATAGCGGGTGAACAGTGCCCCACTTAAGATAGAGGGGCATTGTTTATTCTCCAGATTTGAAGTGGCTTTTGACGTGGCGTTGGAGTTCCTCAATGCTAATGGTGCGTGAAAGGCTGAGTATAGAGTTAGGTTGGGATGCTCTAATAAGAACAGCGACCAAATGTCTGATCAATAGCAGAGCTGTAAACTGAAATTTCAAGCAGAGAAATAAAAAAATAAGAAAAAAAAAACCTGATTAGCAGCCATAAAGGCGTCATCGTACTTTTGTCCTAAGGGCTTTTTCCCATACCTAATAATATCCCTATTGAAACAATTAGCCATCCATTCCATATAGCCATGGGCTCATTTCATCATATCGGTCCCTATCGATGATGGTTAACAAGCTTTTCTCATTTGGTTGCAGACCATTATGGATTGGATAGGAGAGTACTTAATGGTGACAACTAAAATTATAATTAGATGAGATATATCTATCGAGTCTATAACTAATCAAAGTGGTAATCAATAGTTCAATTTTCAAACGAAAGTTTATCACACGGTAATGACTTGGTAATGCATCTGCCAACTGTACGTGAATAAGACATTTCTCTGAAGAAATTGAAAAGATTTCAAGACTTACGATTAGTGCAACTGTTTTGTAGCACGAAGGATTATGGTCTGCATATTCAGGTTGTTTTCTTCTGTATTTTCTTGGCCTTGATCGTTTCTTGGAACCTCCAAGCTTATTACCCCAATTCAAGTATTTTACTACAATGAATATGATATGAAATGAAAAGACAAGAGACAAGAAGTAACGTTGTTTAGGATTAATCTTTGAATTAAAAGTCAGTACCTTAAAGTTACGGTTGTCGAATCACATTGACGCGTTTTTTGGGCGGTGGGCATACGTATCCTGGTTCGAATTTCTGCAATTTGATATGCAATTATTCAAATATATAGTGATTGGAAGGAAAATTAGAAATGGAATGGCTTGTAAAGTGGTCGAGCTACGTTGCTACATTACAAGAAAAAGCAACGTCTTCTTTTACACACACGTAAACAAAAGGTACCTCACTTATACAAATTCCATAATGCAAGAAAAAGCCTTACAACAGCAGAAAGATCAATCCTAACGTCAATAAAATATCTTCTATGTGGTTTCAATTACTGTAAACGTGAAGGAAGAAGGCCCATAAATTGTAAACTTGTTTTTCTTAATAAAAGAAGGGACATGGATTTATGTGTCAAGAACATGAAGTAAAGAGAGAAAATGATCGATGATCACATACATACTTGTAAGCAGATTTCAGAAGTTTTGTCCCCTTTTTCATTGCACCATCTCTGTATGCAATCCCTACGTGCAAAGGGTACGTTTGGTTCGCGGAATTCGACGAGGAAAAGAAAAGAAAATTGTGGTCATATGCATTGAATCATTGTACATTACGCTCCACGTGTCGTACCATTTCACTTTTCCATTTCCTTTCCACGTCAAAATCTGTAAAACAAACGGAGCCTAGAAGAAAACACGGATAAGGCACAGAAAATTTGATGATTAATGTTAGGTAAGAACAGCTAGAGATATACTTTCACAGAGACAGAGCTATCTATCTATGTAAAAACGAACCTTTACAGTGCCCGAACAAGCGCAGGGTATCTCTAGGTTTCCATTGTCTTCTTCTTCATGGCATATTCTGCTATCGATTTTGCAGAAGATGAACTTAGGTCTTTTATATGCAGCACAATATCGCTCATATTGCTTCTTGTATTCTTAATTTCCAGATAGATTTGCTTCCCCTGTTTATTGTTCTCTCTTTTGTTTTCGTTTTAAACTTTGCCTTATAGATCTTTAAAGGTAACCAAGAGCTTTGCTTAAGCTACACAATTGTCCTTGTTAGAACTTCTTTGCAAAATGCATTTCTTAATATATTTAGGGGATTCAACACTTAAATACCTAAATCAATAAAAATTAAACAGTTCAGTCCCTTGTCAGACTTATTTTTAACCTAGGTACCTACTTGAATTTTATCTTACTGATAAGTACCTAACTGACGGATTTACCCCTGATAAAACTGATTTATTACATCATTTACCTAGTTTCTATTTCACCTCAAGTTCGTTCTTAAAAAAAAATCGCACCATCCCAAACCAACCCAAATTGCGCATCTTTCTCCCATAAATCGACCCGCGTTTGTTTTTGCTTCAGATTCAACGTCGTTGGTTCTCGTTCGTCGTGGTATTCCCCTTCTGAATCGATAGGTAAGTCGTTTGCTTCATTACAGTACGTCGTGGCATTTCGTCGTGGAATTACAGTTACCAATAAGCTTGTATCTAGTTTGATTTTGCCGTTATTCGTTGGTTTAAGCATTTTCGGTTAATGTTCGTAACAATAGCTGCGTGTTTTTCGAATGACTTTGATTTGTTATTCGATTAGGGTTCTTTGGAATGGTCCAATTTAGTGTGGTAGCTTTGTTCGTGAATCTTCGAATGGGTGGACTGATTATTGTTGATTTGGGAGTTTTGGAATGGGTCTATTTGGGTTTTTTCGAAGAGGGTCAATTTGTTTTGGTACTACACGAACATTGTATTTGGTACCATCTGTTTGGGCAAATTGGTACGTCGTGTGTGTATAAAATGGTACTGCTTATTAGCATTTTTACTTTTTTGCAGAAATGCCTCCGCATGAAATATCTTAGCTTTCTTACAGGTGTCATCCTGCACTTTTTTTATCTACGTTCGGGTCTGATGGCCTCGCATAATAAGACCTGGGCCGCTAGAGCATTCGTAAGTTTTAACATTGTACATATTTTCGCCGGTCGTGTTGCAGTCCTGCGTTAATGTCTCTTTTCTATATTGTGCAAGCTCATTTTCGGACGAATTGTTGGGCACGGAAGTATGAATATCTATGAAAGAAGACCGTGGATCCAGAGTTTAATCGGTCCCAATTTGGCACGTAGACTGTTTGGAGACTTTGTTGTTTAAGTTCGGTTATTTGACTTGGGGATGTGACTGTTTGGAAACTGTGTTGTTTATGTTCGTTAAGATATTTGTCTTGTGAATAAGACTGTTTGGAGACTCATTGATGTCGTTTGTTGTGTAGTTGTATGAGACTTTGTCTGTATTTTATGCAGTACCATGAGTTTTTATATTAGCGTACATTATCTTTTACATACAGAGTACCATAATGTACAGGTTACCGTACCATTATGTTATATATATATATAGCGTACCATAACCAGAGTATATGAGTACCTTATCTTTTATTAGTGTACCTTATCTTTTACATACAGAGTACCATAATATGCAGGTTAATTGTGCCACTTATATATATAGCGTACCATAACAAGAGTTTATGAAGTGCCTTTTATTTTGTATTAGCGTACCTTATCTTTACATACAGAGTACCAGAATATGCAGGTTGACCGTACCATTATGTATATATATAGCGTACCATAATCAGAATATATGAAGTACCTTATCTTTTACCTTAACGTACCTTATCTTTTACATATATAGTACCACAATCGGCAAGTAACCGTACCATTATGTATAAATATATTGTACCATAACCAGAATATATGAAGTACCTTATCTTTACATATATCCTGCATAGTCACGTACCTTATCTTTACATATATAGTACCATAATCTGTAGGTTTACCGTATCATTATGTTTACATATATGTAAATTTGCAAGTAAACCGTAATATATGTAAATTTGTTACTGTAATATATGCCAGTTTGATGCCCTATGATATGCAAATTAGGTACCGTAATATATGCATGTTTGGTACTTTAATATATGCCTGTTTGGTACCCTACGATATGCAAAAGTGGTACAGTAATATATGCAGTATTTTATGCAGTACCATATGTTTTGAGACTGTCCGTATTTTACGCAGTACATATATTTTTATATGATCGTACCTTATATTTTACATACAGAGTATCATAATATGCATTTTAACCGTACCATTATGTAAACATATAGCGCACCATAAACAGAAGATATGAAGTACATTGTCTTTTATATTACCGTACCATATCGTTTTCATATAGAGTACCATAATATGCAGGTTAATTGTATCATTATGTAAATATATGGTGTACCATAAATAGAAGATATGAAGTACCTTGTCTTTCATATTGCCATACCATATCTTTTACATACGGAGTACCATAATATGCGGGTTAACCGTACCATTATGTGTATATGTCTCGTATCATAAATAGAATATATGAAGTACCTTATATGTGTACAGTAAGATAGCTTATCTTGTACAATAAGGTACCTTATCATTTACATATATAGTACCATAATCTGCAGGTTTACCGTATCGATATGTATACATATATTGTACCCTAATATGCAAGTATACCGTACCATTTGTTATACATCAGAAATAAATAGATTCCTAAGCGAATCGCGTTGTTATGCATGATTTTGACAATACCTAACAATAATAACATGAATAAAAAATATAAAAAAAGCACATGTAGGACTCACCAGATTTTCAAATTATGTTGTAAGATGTTCTTGCTTCTATCCTTATATTCTAATGAATCTTGGAGTTTGAAAGTTTAATTCATGCGTGTAAGGCCTAATGCACGTAATTTGATCTGAAACATAACTAATACTCTATATTAGTGTTTCGGTGTTCCAGATGAAAAACTAATTCGTACGACCTCGAAAAATACTAACCCTAGTATGACGTATCACATATTTAAGGGACGACGTACCTTACTTAGCTTGTAGGATACCTGTTTTTTTATTGTAAGCGTACCATCTCAGACACGGTTGTAGTACCTGTTTTTTTACATATGACATCAAACATTTTATGAAAGCCAATGACATGTCAGATGATCTGTCTTTTTGATTTAATACCTCGTAGTCAGAAATCTGTCCACTCATACAGAAAAATGTCATAAATATGTCCAGTCATGACAGAAAAACGTCAGAGTTGTCTCTTTATTTCTCCACATCAACATATTCTTAAATGCTTCGTTTCTGATGAAATATAGCCAAGTCTTAAATTCAAAGTTTCTTTAATTTATACGGTACCTATTTCTGAAACGATACAGTGCCATCCGTGGTATGTTTAGTGTACCTTATTTGCCTATATTCCAGTACGTTGTTGGCTTATTTACTGTACCTTGTTGGCTTATATTACAGCACTTTGTTGGCATATATTAGAGTACCTTGTTGGCTTTTATTACAGTACTTTGTTGGCATATATGCCCATCTCTTTGTTCTCATATATTACATTACCAAATTGGCATAAATTACGATATCAAATTTGGATATATTACGGTTCAAACTGGCATATATTACAGTACCAATTGAAATATATTACGGTACCAAACTGGCATATATTACAGTACCAAATTTGCATATGTTACGGTATCAAACTGGCATAAAGTACGATATCAAATTTGCATGTATTTAGGTATCAAACTGGCATATATAACAGTACCAAATTGACATATATTACGGTATCAAACTGACATATATTACAGTACCTATTTGCATATATTACGGTATCAAACATGCATATATTACAATATCAAATTTGTATATATAATGTGGTATTAAACTGTCATATATTACAGTACCAAATTGACATATATTACGGTATCAAACTGGCATATATTACAGTACCAAATTTGCATATATTACGGTATCAAACCGGCATATAATAGAGTATCAAATTTGCATATATTACTATATCAAAATGGCATATATTACAATATCAAATTTGCATATATTACGGTATCAAACTGGCATATTTCACTATACCAAATTGACATATATTACGATACCAAACTGACATATATTAGTACCAAATTTGCATATATTACGGTACCATGGCATATATTACAGTAACAAATTGGCATATATTACAGTTCCAAATTTGCATAGATTACAGTACCAAATTGGCATATATTAGGTACCATGTTGGCATATATTAGGGTACCATGTTTGCATACATTACATTAGATAACTCGTATGTCGGGAATCGATGTTCGACCACCTTCTTTGGAGGGATACGTATATATCGATAAGCGCGTTGCTTCATGATTAATAGTAAGAAAGACTCCATACTCACACATTGCAAATAATGTCCCGCCATCAACCGAATTCAGATGCCATATTTTCAGATAATATGGCAACCGTTATAAATGGTACGTTGTATAGTTTAGTTGGTACTGCATAATAGGACATTTTGGTACCATATAGACAGGTTACTTGGTACGTAATATTAATACACAAAGTACTGCATAACATAAATGTCCAATCGGACTGTATCACATAATATATTTAGGTACGGTAAAACAACAAACAATGGTACGTAATATACATAACAAATGGTATGTCGTAACAGTTCTTAAAATAAATCCAAAATCTCAATGGATTAGCCTCAATAACAACCAAATCCTAACATTCCACCCTTATATCTAGCTCTTGAAGCGCATTGAGCTCTGGGCTAAACCTTGAACAAACGCGTAAAATCGACTAACCAAACCCTTGCAAAAGAAAAGATTACCTGACAAAATTAAGACCCAAAATCAAGAACCAAAATCAGGAACCAACTTTCAAGAGGCTCATCGATCGTTGTCCGGCACCGGAACGAGCGGAAGGAGGTGGTCGGCAAGACGGAAATTCGTCGACGGGGATGGAGCTCGAATTTTGCAGAAAAGAAAAACTAAAAGAGAAAAGAATAAGGGTATTTTGGTAATCTCAGGTGATTAGGTACCTAAGTGTAAAATTTTTATTCAAGTGGGTACCTAGCTGGAAAATATGTCTGACAAGGTACGTAAGTGGCTGATTTGTTTTATATTGGGTATTTATGTGTAGATTTCCGATATATTTACTTTTAAAATAAATGCCCATTGACCATAATACGTGAGTCGGCCTAAAGCCAAGGGCAGCCAGATTTTATACATTCTTTGACGCTGCTTTAATGGAATGCTTCAGTCATATTTTAAGTAATAATAATAATACAATAATAGTAAGTTTACATAAAACTGATTATATCACGGGTTACAAAATTACCAAATTATAGGTATAATGTTAGGACCCGACAATGGAGGACGACTTGGAGTAAATGGACTCCTATCAGCTTGGGCCTTGGCCCATTCATCTAGCCATTTGCCTTGGCCCATTTATGCGATGTTACTTCCTTTTATATAACGTCTTAGAGTTGTATGAAACAACTAAGCAAAATGAATTAAGTATCTTCTCTCTATCGTCTTCTTCATCTATCTCTCTAATCTCGCTATCTCTATCGATCTCTCTATCTCTCTCTATTTCTCGAGCTTCTTCGTCCCCAAATCTCTGGGTTCTTCTTCTCGCTTCTATCTAAATATCGTCCTAAATAATACACTCGCAAGCACGCCAAGTGCACATAAGCTGTTCGATAAAAGTATACGTAAGAGATCGACCTAATAACGGGCCGGGATCTTACAACGTGGTATCAGAGCTGACCATCCTCGGATCGCTATGGCTGACAACATTTGGGAAAAGGAAGTGCAAGATACCCTAAGAAAGCACGAGGTGATGATGACTGATGAAAGGTCTCAAAGAGAAAATGGGGAAGCTCTGGTGCGAGCTCAACTTCAGTCTACCAATGGAACAGTGGGGATGCTTAACGATCAGCTGCTTCAGTTGAAACATCAGATGGACGGTTTCACACAAACTCAGCAAGGGCTCCAGGTTCAGATGTGTGAAATGAACCAAAATCTGCGAATAATCCTGCAGCAGCTACAAGACTTAAACCTGAACCAAAACCAAAATAGAAACCCCTTACCACACGATTATCAGCATCAAGGATTATCGAGGGCGGATTACACTTGCTTACAGTAGACGACGAGCAGATTTGAACGAGCTCCTGTTACAGCGGGGAACACCTGGAATGCCTCACGACCTCGCCCCTTACCCAAGCTTGAATTCCCGCGTTTTGACGGCACGAACCCCCGAGATTGGCTACAAAATGCAAGGAGTATTTTCAGTTGGTAACCATGCTCATCGAGCAGCAGAAGGTTCAAGTGGCTTGGCTTTACGTCAAAGGTAAGGCTCTTGAATGGTACAACACGTACTGCGACGACAATAATCTCCCGACGTGGACGTATTCGCTGAAGCTGTGCTCGAAAGATTTGAAAGTACGGAACTTGTAAGTGAGGAATCAGTCGTCGTAAGTGATGAATCTGTGTTATGTGAGGTTGAATCGCTGCTGGTTGGAGAACCGATGTCGGTTGACGAGGATTCATCATTGTTCATCGATAAGGAATCTACGACGTTGATGCTGGCAGATGAGGTATCAATGTTGGGTAATGATAACATAATTGCTGTTATATGGATGAATCGTTGCTAGTTGATGAATATGTGATGGTTGAAGAGTTAGCATATGTTAGCTCGCCTAAATATTATGAGGATAAATTGATATTTCTTGGGGAATCATTGATATTGTTTGATAAGTTCGTGTTAGTTAACAATGGATGACATTGGGTGAGGATAAATTGTTTGGCTGGGTAACAACTGTAGCGGATCAAGAATGTGGATATATCAAGTTGAACGTTGGAAAGGATCCTAGTGTACCGTTTGATCGAGGACGTTGGTATGTCGAGTCGTTCTACCTTGGTGAGGGCCGTATCCTACATTCCGGTCGAGCATCTACATGAAAGCGTACCATTTGATCGAGGGCATTGGAATATTGTTGAGAGTATGAAGGTAAACCTACCGTTCGATCGAGGAAAACGCATTGATGTGTCAGTTAGAGTACAACAAGTTCGAGAATCGGCTGTGTTTGTGCCGAGCTTCTATGTGTCAAGACAAAAGCTGCTATATGGACAATGCGTAATGTCTCTTTTTCTTTGGGTGGATTGGTCAGTGGTACAAAATGTGGCATACTTATCAAGAAGTTACCTCAGCTCATGGTGGGACTCTTAACCCTAGGTTCATGGACACGGCTGCACTAATTTACGACACATTTCATTCCCTCAGGTTCATGGTTCACATTTGTGAAGTATGTGTTTTTACAACTCTGTTTTTTGCCTCCAATACCCCTCGTGTTGCGTACTTCTTCGGCAAAGAATTTGGTGGATATGGTGCTGAAATGGTTGCTGCTGCGTTAAGCACTTTCGTCAAGGACCTTGGCGGAGTAGGGACTCGTTATGAGTTGATGAAGCTCTTGCATGGAGGAAGCGCAATCTTATGGGCGGCTCAAAACTTGCTCGAGGTAATTTTCTGTTCATACTTGAGAGTACGCATTTTTCTTTCGATCGTGGAAGGAGTACACCTATGATAGAAAGCAAGGGTCATGGTCTCGTTGTCGAACATCATCCTCACGAGATCGGGGTCGTTGGTTTCGTTGGGAGTTCACTTTTTCCGTTCGATCGTGGAAAATGTGTATCGACAAGAGCATGCTATGGCGGAGGTTCATTATTGGGCATAGTCGACATTTATATCCGCTCATCCTTGAGGACAAGGATGCTTGAACGGGGGGCAATGTTAGGACCCGACAATGGAGGACGACTTGGAGTAAATGGACTCCTATCAGCTTGGGCCTTGGCCCAGTCATCTAGCCATTTGCCTTGGCCCATTTATACGATGTTATTTCCTTTATATAACGTCTTAGAGTTGTATGAAACAATTAAGCAAAATGAATTAAGTATCTTCTCTCTACCGTCTTCTTCATCTATCTCTCTAATCTCGCTATCTCTATCGATCTCTCTATCTCTCTCTGTTTCTTGAGCTTCTTCGTTCCCAAATCTCTGGGTTCTTCTTCTCGCTTCTATCTAAATATCATCCTAAATAATACGCTCGCAAGCACACAAAGTGCACATAAGCTGTTCGATAAAAGTATACGTAAGAGATCGACCTAATAACGGGCCGGGATCTTACATATAAGTTACCGTAATTATGATTGCCATAGGCGAGTACTTGAAAAATTACTGATGAGCGAACAAGTTCTTGAGGAAGAGAAACAAATGAAAAGAACTGAACTAGAAAGCTGATACGTGTCCACTAATAAGGCATGATTGACATTTTATTTTTCTTTCTAAGATGTCGTAAATTATGATTTTTGGTCAAATTGAGTGACATTAATACCACGGCGGTAGAATAGAAACGTCATAATGCTATTATTACATTTATTCTCTACAATATTTTAGAAGTGGCATGAATAAGATGATGTGTAGGGTGGTTCGGTACGGTATACCGTACCATAACTGTGATACCGTATACCGTACCGAAATTTGTATCGAAAAAATCATACCAATACCATGCCAAAATTTCGGCACCTTAAATTTCGATACGGTATCATACCTTCTATACCAGTCACACGGAGGGTTTTTTACCATGCGTGTCTCGTTACTCGTTAATTCTTATTTTCGAACTTTTAGTTAATTCAAACTTCATAGGCCTCAAGATGGAATATTAATACCAAATTTTTCAAAATAAAAAGATTTTTAATTCATAAAATAACCTTAAATAATTTATATATTCTAGCTAGTCTCCTTACTAAGACAAAGAACTTCACATAACCACATAATAATTTATGGGCTAACTAAATTTATGAAGATCCTTATAATATTTTATCCATTTTATATTATTTTTGAACTAATATGATATATGTAAGTGTGTGTATATATATACTCCCTCTGGTCTTGAAAACATGTCGCTTGAGGTAATTTTCTCTGTTCTGCAAAGGAGGTTGTTTTGATAGTTTCTAAGAAAAGGTGAATGTAAATTTCCAGAATTACCCTTCATATTAAATAAAAATACAAAATTTCATAGAAACAACTACTACCAACGTAAGGTCAATATTCCAACTTCCAATTTGTCATTCTATGTCAATCTTTTTCCCATATCTCTAAAATATCAACAACTCCTATTTCGATATCTATAAAATCAGTACAAAAAAAATCTGTAGAAAACCTCTCAAACAATCCTGAATTTGTGAAGACGAAAATCTCTTTCATGGAAGATAGAAAAAGAAACCATTTCAAAATCTTGTCATTCTTTCCAAGTTCAAGAGAAGCAAGAGATGGAGGTGGATGAAGTATCTTCCAAAGTTGAATCCCAAGATCATGGAGTCATTGCCAAAGTGAAACATGGGTTTGATTTAAACAAGTTCTACGTCGATGAAGGAGAATTCATGCCAACAAAGACATTCAACAAGAGATTCTAAAAATGATGAAGATTTATCTTCGAAAGTTCTTTTAGACTACTTGCACTTATAAAAATGCTTTAAATGATTTTGTATGTGATGATCTATAAACCATCGCTTTTTTACCGTAAAAGTACAAACCCGTAAACAAGTAGAGACGTGAAACGTTGAATACATTGATTAAAAGACTAAGAAAAGCATAAACGGGTTGAGTACTACAAGTCCATGCAAATGCAAAACATGATGGAACCGTTGAATACTTTAATTATAACCGAAATGAGTAATAATTACATAAATATTATCTCACGAGTAAGATACATATATACATGAATGCGTATAAGTCCACACAAAATTGATGGTGCATCGGATATATCTAAATGGAAACGCTTAGAAGGCCACTTGTTATATTCCATCAGTTATTCAAGTATATAAATAAGTGAAAAAGTATAGTAAGATAACGATAAAATACTTGAGAAATGATTTAAGATGCCAATACATTTACCACATTTTCTACTACAATCGGATCATAAGTTATTTGTGTAGGAAGACGATCTTCTCTTTCCAACGTCCCTTCTTCAAATGCGGAATTTTGTTCTTGTTCGATCCGCCGACTTTCATGATTTCTTGCATACAAGATTGAAGAGTCAAAAAATGCGCTTTTATCATCTTTGAGGGTCACTCGTCAAAAGCTTTCTTGACCGCGTGAATAAGTTGTTCGACGGTCTTAGAACTTTCCTTGTGTTGTAGAGCTTGAATAGCGGTAAAATATCCAAGATCAAGAACATTTAAATCCGGAGAATTTGGCGGTTGACACATTATTCGAATGTCAAAACCATTTGTTGAAGCAGCTTCTTGAAATTCTTTACACTTGGATCGACATGCGTCCTTGCATTATCTTGTTGAATGAATATAGCCTTTCCGATATCGTTTCATGACCACCTTTCTTGAATTTTTTGTATAACTTCTTCAAGCAAACACTTCTTTATATTTTCTCTCTTAACAGAGGTAATCGGTTTTATCTGAAGAGTCCGGCTCTATTTCTACTTTGTCTTTTAGGTGGTTGCATAGTGACAAATGGAAATACTCCGATTTTTCCCGAAAAAATTTCATTTCTTCTTCGTCAAATCTTGGGCGTGCCATTGCTACTAAGAACATTACTTTTCCAATATAGTTTCTTACTTTGACAAGTACGCAATGACTCTTCTTCGATTGGACAAGTAGTAGTTCACCGTCTTCTTTGTCATTTAGAACCATTTTTCATCAATATGCACAATATTGTATGATGCCGCCGAAAAATTGATCTACCGCGTTGAACGACTAACGAGCGTTTCCCGCCTTAATTCCGCCGCGAATTTGCCTGGAGACTTGAAAACAGGATAAGGTTTGGGGTCGTTTGCCCTCTTGACCTAGCAAGAGGGTATTTTCCATGTTCCATGCTTGAAGTAGCATAAAAATGGCGTGCTCCAATGTGTGTGTGAGTGATGAATTGAATAGAGTAACGGCAGGATACGTAAGAAATCGATACTTGACTTAGAAGTGGCTCGTGGTATTTATAGAATCTCGGTCGTGGGTGGTCTTTTGAGCGGTTATGACCCACTTTCCTTGTTTTCCGGGTTCGGCCTGGTTCAGTTTCTCCTTTCCCCACGACCACACGTTCTTGACTCTCGACGGTTGTCCCTGGCACGATCCGGTAATGCCAATATGGGAAGATCGTGGCGGTTCTTAGGCTGTGCAGTCAAGTTCCCCGATACAGATGCCACCCTCGGGGGTCGGCCTTTCTCCGAGGACGCCACGCTTTAATTGAGGGGTGTCCTACAAGCAGGTATCCTCGGCCGGTTTTTCCGACAACGGGTTCGGTAAATCCCTTTGGTCACTAGGGGTCTTCATCGTGGATCCTTCTCTGTTGATTCGGGACTTCATCCTGAGACCCCTGGGGCAGGATTCATTCTCCGGGTCGGGTGGTTCGGCTTTTTGGAAGAGTCGGTTATTTTGCCGGTGGGTCAGTAAGACCCGAGGGTAACAATAGTCCCCCCCTTCGAACAGTCCAAAAGAGTATGGTAAATGTTGATTTTGGACTATTGTGTCTTGTGATCGCGTTCTTCCCCTGGGGCGGACCTTCAGCGCTATGGGCTTTGGAACCGTTTTTCTCTTACCTGCCACGCGTCGTCCTCTCATTGGCTGGCTGCGATGGGACGTCTGGGCGGGAGTTCTGGCGCGCATTCTGATGATTGACGCGGATCGTGGTTTTGTTGGCGTGGATCGACGCGGCCCGTTGATACGGTAACGATCCAAGGGTTCGGATTAGGCGTATGGGGCCTATATATACCCCACTACTTTCCTTCATTGTTTTTTCTCTGCTTTCTCTCACTACTCTCTCTCTACGCAAAGTACCCGAGTTCCTGAGCCTTCCTGCCCTTCCTTCCGAGCTTTTAGGTTTCTTGTAAGTATTTCTTCTCTTAACTTCTTTTCCTGCTTAGCCATGTCTTCTAATTCCGGTGAGAGCTCCCATATTGCTTCGGGTAGTTTTACTGGGCACTCAGAGGGTTCGGGTAGTAGTGGCTCTTTCGATAGTGGTAGCTATTATTTTGAGGGTTCTGGTAGTCCTGTAGTTAGCGTGGGGGGTAATGTACGGGAGGACAGAGGAGAGGCTCGGGGTAGTCCCTCGAGGGTAGATTCTGTAGATTCTGAAGCCACCCAGTCAGCCCCCGCTGTCCCTCGACTTCCGGGCCAGTGAACCTGTCCCTCCTCGCGAGGATGACTTTCCTGCCCATGAGCTTTCCGTCGGGCCTTCAGTGCCTGGGTGAAGGAGGTCGAGGCTATTCGGGCGAGTCGCCCCTGTATCCGTTGGCATCAAATCAAGATTTCTACCTTTAGGGCCTCTGACCTCCCTAAGTTAGAATCTCTTTCTGGCATGCCCCGAGATTTTGAAGTTAGAATCCCTTCCCCTACAGACTTAGCTAGCTCCCCTCCCGAGGGGTTTGGTACATATTTTCTTGACCAAGTAGAAATGGGCCTTAGGTTCCCGATTCCTCGGTTTCTAGTTGACATCTGCAAATATTTCAGTATTTCTCCCGCTCAGTTACCTCCAAATTCTTTTAGTCTTCTTCTTTCTATGGCTGTTATTTTGAGCCACCACCGTTATGCCCCTTCAGTCTCTATGCTCTTGGCTTCCTGAGGCTAAATAAGAAGGAAGAAGGAAAATTTTTCTTTTCCCTTACCAGGAGACCCGACCTCATCCAGGGTAATCCCTCTTCTCATAAGGGATGGGTGAGCAAATTTTTCTTTGTTAGACCATCGGCTGATAGTGCCGAGAGGGAACTACTTCCCTTCTCTTGGAATGATAATGCTTCAATCTCTAACCCACTTTCCCCCGAGCCTTCTGCTCGAATAGAGACATTCCTGGGCAAGGTGGGTAGAAGCCAGTATTATGCCAAAAAACTCTGTAATGAAGAACTTCTCTGTGCCCACGGGTTCTCTTCAAAAGCCGTTCTCCTCACCCGAACCATAGGTATATAGTAAGACTTCTGTTGTGCCCTCGATCTGAGTCTTCGCACTTCTGACGTCTACTCCTTTCTTGCAGCTGAAAGAATGTCTCTCGCCGAGGTCATCGCCATTGCCGACGAGGAAGATGAGGATCTTCCCGAGCCTAATCCCCAAGGGGCCGCTCAGAATACCCGTTCCAAGGGTAAAGGCAAGGCCCCCTGCTTCCTCCTCGGGGCAAAAAAGTCTGCGTTGAAGAGAACTGCCCCCTCTCAGGGAGGGTCTTCGTTGAAAAAATCCAAGTCTTCCTCGGGTCAGCCCGCTTCTTCACCTTCCGGGGTCACACTGCTCTAGGCCGGGTGAAACAGCCTAACTTCTTCGATGGTCCTACTTATCAGGAATGCTGGGATTTCCTTCGAGAGTTCCCCAATGAGGCCAACCGGAAACATACCCGCGAGCTTTCTTATAGTGATCTTAGAAGCGTCCTCGCCGTCTCCCTCGGTCAAGTAAGGAGTTTTTTCCTACGAGTCTGCTTACAAGGCTTCCATTGTTTTGATACTTACGAGTAGCGATTGTGGGACAGACTCTGTCCGCGGGCGCCGAGGCCATGAGGCGTGTTTCCCACCTCTCTGAGCGCAAACCGGGTGCTAACCCGAACCGAGGCTGATCTTCGCCAGAGGATTGGAGAAATGGAAGCCGAGGCCGCGGAAGCCGTCAAGCGGGAGAAGGAGTTGAAGGAAGACGTCGAGGAGTTCCAACGCCAGCTATCCAAGTCTGAGGTCGCCCGAGTCGCGGAGCAACAGAAACGAGATAAAGAGCTTGCAGAAGATTATGTCACCAAACGCCATCATCTAAATGATATGAAGACCTTCTTCAAATGGGGCTTCTACGGGTGCATCTCCGAACTCCGAGCGCATGGGTATAGTCGGGCAGATCATCCCTTCAGGTTTCTGAACGCCATCAGGACCTTGAAGGAGGCCCCTTCTGGTGGCTATTTGCCCGAACCCCGAGACGAGACCGGTCCTTCGAGGATGCTACCTGCGCCGGCTCCCGCTGCTATTGTGGTTGAGCCTCAGTTCGAAGAGATGAGGGGTGCTTCGGGGGATGAAGCCCCGGGGAGCGCTGAGCACACCGAGGTGCACACGGGACCTGTTGGGGAAGAAACTCGTGAGGAGCAGGCCGAGGAGGTTGGAGTCGAGGTTGGGGACCAAGTCGCCGCTGAGAAGCCCGGGGAAGTTGCCGGGGGTGTTGGTCAGGCCGGTTCGGCCGTTTAGATGTTTTCTTTTCTTTTCTGTCTGTAATGAACCCTATTATATATATAAGTATATTTCCTTTCTGTATTAACATAGCCCCTCGGGCATAATATCTGAATGCAATGCCTTCGGGCTTTCCTTTTATATTTCTGCTTCCCTATCTTCCTATTTTCGTTAATGAAGTATGTCGCCTCGGGTCCTCTGACTCAGCCTCCCTGGTATTGTTCCGTTATTGATGCCTCCTGTCCAGGGACTTTGAGTGTGTCGGTGTAGGGGCTAGTTTTCCGGTCACTGTTCACCGAGGTACTTTTGGTTGAGGGCTGTTCCGACTTGGCCTTCCGCCCTTCCTAAGAAATAGCAAATTCGGCCCAAGCGTCCCGAATATTCCGAAGGCGATGTACCCGATAATCTAGCAACGGCAATTCAGAACCTGGTCTGCCTGGAGATCCGGTGAGAAATCCCAAGAAAATCACGGATCGAGTCAGATCTAGTCGCTTTAACTTTAAACTAGTTGGCTTCCTTCTCAAGTCTGACTTCCCACTATAAATATAGGAGCCCTTTTGCCTTCACTCTCACCGCTTCTCGTTTTCGTCCTTATAGTCCTTTACTTGTGCTCAGTGATTCCTTAAGCTCCCATGGCTTCTTCTTCCTCTTCCAAGGGTAAGC
Source organism: Craterostigma plantagineum (assembly GCA_027422505.1). Classification (NCBI taxonomy): domain Eukaryota; kingdom Viridiplantae; phylum Streptophyta; class Magnoliopsida; order Lamiales; family Linderniaceae; genus Craterostigma; species Craterostigma plantagineum. The sequence goes on from JAPQWV010001010.1 coordinate 119,953, forward strand.
GAGTTGCCGCTTGTTTCCCTAAGACAGAGCATGTTCCTTTCAATTTTGGCGGTTCTTCGAGTCTTTGCTTTGATCCGAGCGTAAAGCCCGACCCGGCTTTAAGCGTGAAGTCGCCGATTCCTCGAGGAGATGATGAGGACAAAAGTTATCGTAAGAACCTAGCCAGGTGGTCTGCCGAGGCGGAGGAGGCTCGGTCAAAGGTGAACTCCCCGTGGTACCAAATAAAGGTGTCAACTCTCAGCCCTCCGCTGCTTAGGGAATGCCTTGAGAAGGCCAGGATTCCTTCCGACTACGAGGTTCAGCTACCCGGACCCCTGCAAGTGGCGTCTTCGCCCCCTACTGGCTTTTTGACATTCTTCATTGACCAAGTGGATATGGGGTTGAGGTTCCCTATACCCTTTTTCCTTCTCGACCTTTGTGAAGCCTAGGCATCTCTCCGGGCCAGATATTTCCTAACTCTTGTAGCTTGCTCCTAGCCTTTGCTGCCGTTGCCCGCAGCCTTAGTTTCCCTATTACCACCGAACTGATCCTTAATTTCTTCCGTGTGTGCGAGAGGGATGTTGGCAAGTTTGTTTTGGTTCCTTCCACTGATGTCTTTCATGACAACTTTGCTGCTACCAAAGGATGGATGAACAAGTTCTTCTATGTACGTCCTTCGCCTCAGCACCGAGATCGCCGGTTCTCCTTACTTCAGTGGCGAGATCATTGTCAGGCTTCGGGTAATGATCCCGACCTATTACAGGCATTCATGGATCGGGTCGATGGCCGAAGCTTCTCCGTGAAGGAGTTGGTATCTGACGTTCCTGTCGGGGTGGCGGCTTCTCCCCGTGTTCTGGGTATGCTCTTTCTAACTTTCACTTGTTAGCTCTTCCTTCCTTGACTGTTTCATTCTTTTTCAGTAAGCGATGGTTCAGGTGTTTTGCCCATCCTGAATACCCGTACCAGGGGTGCCTCAGCTCGTGCGCGTAACGAGTGGGCTGAGCCTTCAGCAGGTATTCCTGAGGGTGAGGCGTCGACTCCACGTCAAGAGGTGGGTCGGTCTAAGCGAGTGAGGCCGTCACCTCCTACGCCTCCTGTTTCTTTTCGCGAAGGTCCCTCTTCATCCCGACCCGCTCTTCACCCCCACTTCCTATTGGAGAAATATGGCGAATCTTCTTTGTCATACATGATGAACTTCCTTTCCGCCGAGGAGAAGGATTTCGCCAAGGAGCTTTCCGATAGTCGTTTCTGGAAAGATTGGGCTTTGGCTTTGAGTCAGGTATAATTGTCCTCTCCGTTCCTCATTTTGTATATCCGTTTTGATTGTTTCCTCATGTCTTCAGGCATATTCTTTATCTTGTGAGGGGGCTCGGCGATATCGCCTTCAGCAAAAAATGACCGAGTCGGCGCGATCTTGTAATGTGGAGATGACCATGCGGGTCAGTGAGGAAGCTCAAGAGGTAGGTCGCTTGAAGGATCAATTGGCTAGGGCTCAGTTTGAAGTCGGCAGGCTTCGCCAAGAGCTTCACTCGGAGCGAGAGATCCGTCGCAATCGAGAATATCAGCCTAACCCTAAACTGGTCCCTGTGGAGAAGGTATCCGAGGCGGCTAACATGTACTTCAACTTCGGGTTTCAAGGTTCCTATCTCAGATTAGGGCGAATGGCTTCCCAGAAAATGCACATCCTTTCAGCTTCCTAGATCCTGAGGCGGCTTTTATGGCCTTGGCTCCTCGGCGTTCTCCACCGAAGCCAGTAAAGGGAAAAGCCTTTGGGATGAGTTCGAGCTGGGCGAAAGTAGCGATGCCTCTCGAGGAGTCGGTCCAGTCGAGAAGGATTAGTCGGGCGATTTTCTTTAGAGTCTAGTTTTTGCTTATCCCTTACTTTTCGTATATGCCTTTGCTTTTTGACTTTCCTGGCTGCTGTAAATTTGCAGTATTTAAATAAATAAAGGATTTATTAAGTTACCTAAATCGTTGCTCTTTGCGTGGTTGCTCTGTGTCCACCTCGTCCGTTTTGTATTTTGCGATTGCGGGGTGATTGAGGTCTCCTGCCTTGGGCCGGGGGCGTCCCCCGGTTCAAGGAGAGCCTTGGCGATTTTAAGGAATATTTCTTGACCTCTTTCTTTCTGGAGGTGGCGCTGCCCCGTGTAGAGGGATATCGATGTGTGCGGTCTATATTACCCGAGGGGTTTATTGTCCCGAGGGGCCTTCTTTGCCTCTAGCTTATATAGAGGTGGCGCTGCCTCGCGTAGAGGGATATCGATGTGCGCGAAAATATTCTCCCCTTAGGGAACGTCTCAGCCTCTCGTAGAGGGATAGCGGTGTGCGCAGTTTATATTACCCGAGGGGTTGTCGTCCCTAGGGGCCTTCTTTGCCTCTAGCTTATATAGAGGTGGCGCTGCCTCGCGTAGAGGGATATCGATGTGCGCAAAAATCTCACTTCCCGGGGAAGGAATATCTCAGCCTCTCGTAGAGGGAATTCAGTGTATACATAGGAGTTTACCCAAGGGAAGATAGTCCCGAGGGGGTTTTGAAGTGACTGCCTTCTTAGGAATATCTTCTACCCGGGTCTTCATGTCTTTTTAGTACTTTAAGTTTTCACTCGAACGTTCCTCGTATAGAAAAAAAAAGCAAACTTCATTAATATCTTGATATAGCTTACATCTCAAAGCGATAGAAGCAAGCTAGAAAAGGAATAAAAATCAAAGGAAACAAATGCATAATAAGGGTACCCCCTCTAGGGATAATACTTCCGCAGTTTGCGGGCGTTCTACGGGCGATCGAGCTGTTTTCCACTAGCATCCTCAAGGTAGTAAGAGGCTTCTCCGACTTTCCTGACGACTCGGTAGGGTCCTTCGAACTTAGGCTCTAACTTCTTTCTTCCTCTTGGTTTAGGATCTCTTTCATCACTAAGTCCCCTTCCTCGTATTTCTTGCCTCGGACTCGGCGATTGTAAGACCTAGTCATTCTCCTCTGGTAGGCGGTCATCCTGATGGCGGCTCTTTCTCTCCCTTCCTCGATCAGATCGAGGTCTTCCACGCGGAGCTGATCGTTGTCTTCGGGATAAGTGAGGATTCGGGCGCTTTCCATGCCAATTTCCGCGGGCAGTACCGCTTCGCTCCCGTAGACTAGGCTGAAAGGAGTCTCATTGGTTCCCTCTCGAGGCGTCGTTCTATAGGACCATAGGACACTTTGGAGTTCGTTGAACCATGACTTCTCGAGCCCCTCGAGTCTGGTCTTCAATCCTTGTACAATTGTGCGATTGGTCATCTCCACCTGGCCGTTGCTTTGAGGATATGCCACCGAGGTGAAGATTTGTTCTATCCCGAGTTCTTCGCACCATTCCTTTAGCTTTTTCCCACTGAATTGCCTTCCATTATCGGATACCAGTCTCCTCGGTATACCGTAGCGACATATGAAATTTTTCCAGATGAATGCTGTGATGGCTGCCTCGGTGATCTGGTCATGGCCTCGGCTTCAACCCAGTTCGAAAAATAGTCTACCGCTACCAGCAGGAACTTCTTTTGGGCCACGTTTCCGGAGAATGGTCCGACGATGTCGAGTCCCCATTGATCGAAAGGGCAGGGGGATGTCACCGACTTCATAGATTCCGCAGGCATTCTTTGCAGGCTTGCGTGTTTTTGACAACTTAGGCAACTTCGGACTGTTTTCATGGCATCTCCCTTCATTGTTGACCAAAAGAACCCTGCAAGGAGTGCCTTTCTCACCAGTGCTCGACTCCCGATGTGGCTTCCGCAAATTCCCTCGTGAATTTCCCGCAGGACATATTCCCCTTCTTTCCTAGAAACGCATCGGAGGAGGGGTCCAGCGAAAGATCTTTTGAACAGCGTCGTGTCGATCAAGGTGAAACGCTGAACCCTCCGTAGGAGTTTGCGAGCTAAGACCTTATCCTCGGGAAGGAGTTTGTGGCGTAGGTATTGGTAAATCTCGTACCTCCAATCTTCCTGGGCTATATCTGGATCAGGCGCCTTTTGGTCCTCGACCTGCCAGACGGTTAGGACTCTTCCTTTTTTCTCGAGTGGTCCGATGGCGCTGGCCCACTTAGCTATTTGGTCTGCCTTCTCGTTCTGAGCTCGGGTGATTAAAACAATCCGGAGTTCCTCGAAGTCTCCCTTGATTTCCTTGAATGCCTTGACGTACTTCTCTAAATTCTGACCCTTAATGGCAAAGTTTCCTTCTAGCTGTTGGACCACGAGTTGAGAGTCTGAATGCACCACCAAGCGGGTGATGCCCATTCTCCGTGCTGCTCGAAGTCCAGCAAGCAGTGCCTCATACTCTGTCTCGTTGTTTAATGCTTTGTAATCGAGCCTAATGGCCAGGTTGGTCTCTTCCCCCCAAGGCGATATTAGAAGTATCCCGACTCCATTTCCCGAGCTGCAGGAGGAGCCATCCACAAACATCTTCCATGTCTCCTCGGCCCCATCTCCGATCATCTCTACCATGAAATCAGCCAAAGCCTGCCTTGATTGCGGACGGAGGCTTGAATTGGATGTCGTATTCTCCCAACTCCGTTGACCACTTAATTGCTCTTCCCGAGATGTCCGGTCGAGTGGCGATCTTCCCGATAGGGTGGTAAGTCAATACCACAATTGGGTGCGACAGGAAGTAGGGTCGTAACTTTCTGGCAGTGATGAGGAGGGCCAACAGCAGTTTTTCGGAATTTGTGTACCTCGTCTCGGGGCCCTTGAGGATGTGACTTACGAAGTAGATAGGCTTCTGTACTTTTTCCTTTTCTCGAACTAGCACGGAACTTATGTGCCGAGGGGATGCTGCCAGATAGACTATTAGTTCCTCCCCAGGCAATGGTTTATTAAGCACGGGCAACTTCTTCAAATATTCCTTCAAATCTAAGAAGGCCTTCTCACACTCGGGTGTCCATTCAAAGTTTTGGACTTTGCGCAACACCTTGAAGAATGGTAGACTGCGATCGGCGGATCGGGAAATGAACCGTGAAAGGGCTGTGATCCTCCCTGTCAGTCTTTGAACTTCATTTAGACTCCGGGGGGACGCCATGTCCATTAAAGCCTTGGTCTTGTCGGGGTTGGCCTCGATTCCTCTCCTTGTTACCATGTACCCTAGGAACTTTCCCGAACTGACTCCAAAGGTGCACTTGCCGGAGTTCATCTTTAGGTTGTATATTTGGGCGGTCGAGAGTGTTTCCTGGACATCGGCCAAGAAGCATCTTTGCTCTCGAGACTTAATCAGAATATCGTCGATATAGACCTCTATATTTCTCCCGATCTGGTCCTTGAAGACTTTGTCCATCAGCCTCTGGTAGGTTGCGCCGGCATTTTTCAATCCGAAGGGCATGACAGTGTAACAGTAGGTCCCTCCGGCGGTTATGAACCTTGTCTTCTCTTGATCTTCCTCAACGAGTAGAATCTGGTTGTAACCTTGGAAGGCGTCGAGGAAGCAAAGTAGCTCGTGTCCTGAGGTGGAGTCCACCAGCTGGTCTATCCGTGGTAGAGGGTAACAATCTTTCGGGCATGCCTCGTTCAGGTTCCGGAAGTCCACACACATGCGCCACTTGCCCGAAGACTTCGGAACCAAGACCACGTTAGAAAGCCATGTAGGAAACTGGACCTCCCGAATGTGTCCTGCTTCGAGAAGTTCCTCGACCTGGCGTCGCGCCTCGGCGTCTTTCTCCGCGTTGAGATGTCTCCTTTTTGGAAAATAGGTCGGGTAGTCCGAGAGACATTCAGCCTATGTTCGATGATTCCCCGGTCTATGCCCGCCATGTCCTTAGACGCCCATGCGAATACATCCTTATTCCTTTTTAACAATCCAGTCAGGTCCTCCTTAAGGTCTCGAGGTAAACCCTTGGAGATCTTGACTGTTCCCTCCGGCGGGTTGATTATTATTTCCTCAGTTTCTTCTTCCTTGTCCTCCATTTTAGTTACTCCGATGGTGTATAACATTTCTCTTCCTCTCGGGTGATCCTCCCTTCGGGTCCTGGAGGACTTGATCTCTGCGCGAACCTCTTCCACGTAGCATTTTCTGGCCATCTTGCGATCTCCCAAAACTTCCCCAACCTTGTCCCCTACGGGGAATTTTATCTTCTGGTGTAGAGCTGAGGCAATGGCCTGAAAGAGGTCAGGGCAGGTCTCCCTAGGATGATGTTATACGGGCTCGTTCCATTGATGACCATGAATGGCGCCATCCGCGTTTTCCGAGTGTCCCCTTTCCCGAGGGTGAGTGGGAGATGCAGGATTCCCACGGCCTCGATGCAATGTCCTGTGAAGCCAAACAGAGCCGTTTCCACCTTGTCCATGGAGTATGCTCCCAAGTCCATTTGATCGAGGGCCTTCTTGTATATTATGTTGACAGAGCTTCCATTATCGACGAAGACCTTGCCAACGTCATGGTTGGCCACCTCAGCTCGAATGACTAAGGCGTCCTCATGAGAATCGTCGCCTCCATGAAAATCCTCAGGACCAAAGCTGATAGTAGGTCCCGAACGCTTACTTCCTACTTTGATTTCAAAGTTTCCAACCGGCGAACCCCGGCCTTCCTTGCTCGGTTGGAATCCCCTCCTGTAGGTCCTCCCGAGATTATGTTGATCTGTCGGGGTGCAGTCCTTTCTGGTGATCTCCGGCGTCCCGTGTCTCTATTGTCCTGGTTTCTTTGAGTGTCGTTCCCTACTGGCCTCGGGCCTCGTCTCTCGTCCCTCTCTGGTGTTCTTCTCGGCGCCTCTTTCTGATTGTGAGGCTGGCTGTCTTGTCGGGTGTTAAACCGATTCCCCGCCCCAGGATATCTGGGCCTGGTCCCGAAGCCACCCTCATCCCCCGCAAGCTTGGCTCGCGCCTCGGGGTTGGTTGCGATTAACTTTTCTAGCTCTCGATTCAGCTGAAAACACTCCTCTGTAGTATGTCCGTATTCGTGGTGACAATTGCAGTAAGTGTTAGATATTGGTCTCCTCGGGTTGCCATCGATGTAAGGGGTCGGCGAAGGAAATCGTTCTCCTCGCATATTTCTAACGCCCGAAGTTTGTTCACTCGCAGCTTCGGGTAGTCCGCTCGTGGAAGTGCCGATACTAGGTAAGGGCGATCATCCCTTCGAGGGAATATTCTGTGGTCTTGATTCCTTGGTGGGCTCTTTCGACGCACTCGAGGAGGACTCTTGCGCTTCCTGTCCTCAGGTTCCCGGGCCCACGATTCTTCAACCCGAACGTATTTTTCCACCCGAGTTGTCAACTCCTCCACTGTGGTAGGATATTTCTTCACTAGCGATCTAAATAAGTCCCCGTCTCTCAGGCCATGGTGAAATGCCCCGATAAGCAACTCGGGTGCGATATTGGGTACTTCCATTTTCACTTGGTTGAAACGACGAAGATAGTCTCTTAAGCTCTCTGTGTCAGCCTGTTTTATGTTTAACAGCTTTACTGCCGATGAGGGCCGCCTCCTGTTGCTCGAGAAGTCCTTCAAAAAGTGGTTGGTGAGATCGTTGAAGCTTCTGATTCCTCCAGGTGGCAACAAAGTGAACCACTGTTGAGCTCCCCTCGTCAAAGTAGTCACAAAGAGTCGGCATTTCACAGGGTCGCTTAGCTGGTATAACGCCGCGTTGCCTTCAAAAGCAGCCAAGTGGTCCTCGGGGGGTCTAGAACCGTCGTACTTTCCCATCTCGAAAGATCGGAAGTGCACGGGCAATGGAGCCGCCAGAACCTCGGGTGAAAAGGCGAGGCCCGAGGAAGGATGGGAGCCTCTTGTGGGTTGGCGAGATTCTGAAGCTGGCGAATCTCTTCCCTCATTCTTTCCAAATCGGCCGTTTGTCGGTCAGCGCGTTGCTGGTCGGCGCGTCTCCTCCTCTCTGCTCGGGCTCTCCTTTGCATTGACGCTAGAGTGTGGTGGTCGTCGCTGTGCTCTCCCGTCCCTGACTCGGCGTCATGCTCTCCATTCGTTTCACGCTGGCCATCTTCTCGTCCAGCGTTGCGTCCTATGTTCTGTCCGTCTCTATTACCTCTTTGGTTTCTTTCGGCCATCAAAACTCGCACATCAGCGCCGATCCTCCGCATCTCTTGCATGACTGCGGCAAACATCGCGGCAGGGTCAGGGGGGTTCTGCCCATTGCCATCGGGAGGCGGTGTGTGATCATTTTCGACAACCACCATACTGAATTTCTACTTTGAGAGAAGCTAGCATTTCCCACAGACGGCGCCAAGTTGATGCCGCCGAAAAATTGATCTACCGCGTTGAACGACTAACGAGCGTTTCCCGCCTTAATTCCGCCGCGAATTTGCCTGGAGACTTGAAAACAGGATAAGGTTTGGGGGTCGTTTGCCCTCTTGCCTAGGTCAAGAGGGTATTTTCCATGTTCCAGGCTTGAAGTAGCATAAAAATGGCGTGCTCCAATGTGTGTGTGAGTGATGAATTGAACAGAGTAACGGCAGGATACGTAAGAAATCGATACCTGACTTAGAAGTGGCTCGTGGTATTTATAGAATCTCGGTCGTGGGTGGTCTTTTGAGCGGTTATGACCCACTTTCCTTGTTTTCCGGGTTCGGCCTGGTTCAGTTTCTCCTTTCCCCACGACCACACGTTTGACTCTCGACGGTTGTCCCTGGCACGATCCGTTAATGCCAATATGGGAAGATCGTTCCGGTTCTTAGGCTGTGCAGTCAAGTTCCCCGATGCAGATGCCACCCTCGGGGGTCGGCCTTTCTCCCGAGGACGCCACGCTTTAATTGAGGGGTGTCCTACAAGCAGTATCCTCGGCCGGTTTTTCCGACAACGGGTTCGGTAAAATCCCTTTGGTCACTAGGGGTCTTCATCGTGGATCTTCTCTGTTGATTCGGGACTTCATCCTGAGACCCCTGGGGGGCAGGATTCATTCTCCGGGTAGGGTGGTTCGGCTTTTGGGAAGAGTCGGTTATTTTGCCGGTGGGTCAGTAAGACCGAGGGTAACATTGTACATACCTTGAAATTTTGGTTCATGAGGCGACTATTAGTATCTAACATAGATACACAAAATTGCAATCGAGCTCTCATATTTCGTCCTTAAGATGTGGTTTAATGGCGTTGATGTGATGTCGTAGGAGGCCTTCTTTCAGATGCTTGAACAACACCGTAGACTAACACCCAAAGCTCCGGCAAGCGACCTCATTGTTGTACGCCGGTGTAATGGAATATCTGCAGCTCGACTAAGATTAACCTGAACTCTTTACGACAAGAATTTTTTGTTTTATTGTGGGACACATCGACAACTTCATTGTTAGAAGTAGCTTTGGCTTGCTTCCATATTCTTTGCACGGTACGGATATGTACTAAAATAAATCAGATACCTCTCGTGTTGTACTTTCTTCAATTTTCCCTTAACACTTTTCTCTGATAAAGCATTATAAATTGTCCATCTTTGATCATTCGTCAGACCTTTCGTATTGCCCCCACCATTTGTTTCGTCTGAACTGCATGTAAAAAAGATCATACTCGACAAGTTAAGTTACGCAAAAGATTATGAGTAGTATTTTAATTACTCTGTGTATTCCAAAAAAAAAGACTAACATAGAACCAACATTAAAAATGAAAATCAATGTAGTCCTAAAAATACAATGTTCTTATTTATTTTTCTCTACATAAGTTGTACACTATACGTAAAGCACTATATACACAAATTAATTATTCAAACATTGCCACTTATTATGGGAATCTTGAAAAAATCTTATCAGTATTATTTCCATATGAAAAGAAACTTACCTAATTGTACGTAAGATTACATAAACTGAAAAAAAATTACGACCAAAAAATGATTACCTGAATCTGCAGTCTCATTATGTTCATCTTCTTCCCTTAATTCATGGACATTTAGTTCTAACAACGGAGAATGAAACTCCTCTTCTGGATTCATATTCATATCTAATAAATCGTACCAGCCGACGATGATCTAACGATCACCGATATTGTTTCTTCCTCATTGTTGCTTCTTTCTGGAGTTGCGTTCAAGTCAAACGTATATTCTTGCTGATCATCATCATCTATTACTGGATTGTTCAAATCAAACGTAGACATGAAGAGGTTTTTAGTTTCTGATTTATTAGTGTTTGTTTTGATCCTAATATAGTCATTTGAAAATTTGTTTATCCTCCTTTTCTACCTTTTAATTTCAGATCAAATTAGTAGGGTAATTTTGGCTCCAAGATTTATTTATTTTTTGGTGAAAACAAAATTGATGATCGGCATGCATATGATGAATATACAGAGTCTTCTTTCCTTGCGTAGGGTAATGACGAGTCATTCTCGTGTTTCTTGATAATAAAGGAAAAATTGAATGGATAAGTTGAATAGTGGTTAATAGATCAAACAATTAATTAGGGACAAGAAAGACATTTCAACTCCTTTCTTAATATGTGTGTTAATATCTAGAACGACTGTTTGAAGACCAGAGGGAGTATATTAAAAATTTTAGTATTTCGGTATTTCGGTATAATCTGTTGGTCCTATTATTACCAAACAAGGATCAAAAGATAGATTAAAATGCTAAGACAGTTTCCACCTTCTAGTGCATGTAGTGTGTGTTCTTGGAGAGGAAAACTTACGAGGTGGCTAACTTGATAATACTTTTGATAATCCTAATTAGGGTAATTGTGGGCTTTATATACCACAATAAATTGGTATATTAAAGCCCAGTCCCAAATTTCTACAAAGTCTCATTAGTCTCCCTAAACTACTACAACACATTAAATAACAACATATAAACCCAAGATTACAATAATAAAAGGATGCTACAAAATATTCCTAACAATCTCCCCCTTAGCATCCTTTTTGCCTTGGCGTCCTTTGTGTCTTCTTTTTCTTGGGTTTCACCAGCGCATAGATCGATTTCCTAAGTCCAAGTGTGAATTCGTATGATCCTAGCGTTCTTCGAAAAGATATTGGGTCTGAGATGATGTGATCAGCTTTTCGTATTTCTCCTAGACTTCTGCTTCTTCGAACCTTAGTTGCTCCAGAATCCTTCTGAGTTTGCTTCGAATGATCGAGTTCCCGCGCTGAATTGGTAATCTAAGTCTTCATCAGCCTCTTTTCTCCCTGGTTGTTGATGTAGACCACTGATGAATCGTCGTCTTCATTAATTATGTGGCCTTCACCAAAACTTGGGTCTGAGACTTCGAAGGATGGCTTCGTCAGATTTACTCTCTTCATGTTGCTTTCTACTGCCATTTGGAGGTCATGAGTAGCGTTGAATTTGACTTGGCGCATCATGAATCGCTTAAGAGCAATGTATCCCACCTTGAGGTCTGGATTCAGAAGTGTTCCAAGGAAACTGTAGCTTTCCAGGATCAGATCAATGTCTTTACCTCTGACGTAGGAGAGATCGCCTTCAGTCAGTATTCGATCGTTCTATCTTCTCGCTGCACTTGTGTGGAGGAAATTCATAGAAATTGTGACGAGCTCATCGTACTCCCTATATTATGCGATTCTGGCTTTTTCCTCTCTTCTCTTCGAAGAGTATCAACATCAACTCTTTTCCTTTGAACATAAGCCCTCGACGGAGAGAGAGCAGGTATCGAACAGCGGTTGGTCTCGAGAGATGAGTTAGACCTTTGAGTTCAAGCTCGTCCAACTCATTGATCCTATCTTCCTTCCTCCAGATTCTCTTTTGTATCTCTTCTTGGTATGGAGCATTCACTTTGCCATTTCCCATAGCAGCTTCTGTTCGTCTCCTATCTTCATCTTCGATGGGGGCATTCCTCATCGACGACGGCGTGTTTGAGAAGCTCGGAACTTCTGGAATGTCAGCTTCGTAGTCTTCACCTTCCTCGAGTTCATCATCGTCGATAAGGGCCAGGCTAACATTTGCCTTCATCAGGAAGTATCTGGCATTATCCACTAAGCCCTTTGCCAAGGCTGGATCCATCGGCTTTGTTAACCAGTCGTCGTTGAATATATATTTTCTATCGTTGTTGTGGATTGTAAAGTGTTTCGAGACATATGATCGGTTAATTTAGCTGAAGGGATAGAGTAGGTGAGAATGGAGGATTGGAAGAGGTTCTTAGACTTGTGAGACTAGGGAGTGAGAGGCTCATGGCTGGTGAGAAAGTTTCTATTCGAGGTGAGGAGGTCCGTTGGGTTGTTTTGGTAGTAGTTTGGGTGGATTTGGTTGTGTGGGTGTTTTGGTGATGGTCTGGGTAGGTGTTTTGCTGACAGTTGCCTGCTGCTGTCGAGGTTGAGGCTCTTGCTTCTTTTACCGCCGGGACGACCTTCATCCTCTGGGTCGTCGCGCGATTGATTAGATGTTTGGGCCTCGCCTCGGTAGGTGAACGGAAGCTCGAGACATCGTAGGACCTCCGCTTCATATTTGGTGAGCTTCGGTGCTGTTTGGAGCCTGGCATCACGACGTCAATGAGTTCCGTGACTGGAACGTTCCATGGGCCTTCGTCACGGTCAGTGGATGGATCTAGGACATTCTTTTTCAGTGACGGGGACTTTGCCTTTGTCTCGAGTCGAAGTCCAAGTGCATCGTACACTTGGGTCATGATGGATCTTCGAGACCTTCCGCGAACTCAGCAAGTCGAGCGTTGAGCCTGGCCTCCGTCACGAACGGGGAAAATAATGTGTAGAGTCACGAAGACGTCCTGCCGTCACAACATCAGAAAAATGTGTTCCTGATGTGCCGCCTGTTTGCATAGGACTTGAGAAACCGGGGCCACTTATGCTCACCGTTGACATCAATGCTGAGACGAACTCTGATCGATGGCCCAAGTAGTAGCTGATGTGATGTTGACTACTTTGGGTCTTCTGTTCTGTTCCGTACTAGATGCTAGTACGGAGATGTTGTGGAGCGTTCTGTCCAGATCACTAAGATCTAGAGGTGTAGAAACAGGGTAACTGTCCTAGAAAATGGAAAAAGTTTGGGTGGTGAGGGCACTAGACTTGTTGTGGTCAAAGAAAGTGCAGTCTAAGGCTGAGGACTGCTTGATACAAACATCTACCCCCTCCGAGCGAGGTCCTGATGGTTGACATGGCTCCTCGTGAGTATCTGAAACAATCATCTCTTGGGAGATGATTGAGTGGCTAGGTGGGGTAGTTTGCGCGATTGGATCCCATGTCGTGACTTCTACTCGGGGAAGACAAAGTCGTCCCTTGCATCTATGGCTCGGTCCGGCTTATTTGTGGACTGGAGGACTGAGGAAGACGGTCGTGTTTATGTTTTGTACTTCGTTCCTGTTTAATGCTTTCGTCATCCCCTTTTGGCTGTGAGGGTGGTTTTTCCCTAGGTTAGGTTCAACTGGATGTGTGAACCATGGGAACTTCTTCGAGGTTGTTTGCTCGAAGGTATTTTTGGAGCACGGGGTCAGTTGGATCGAGGAGTTGAAGGAGATATTCTGGTGTGATCATGGCCTCCTGATCGAACTTGGACTTGGTCTTTTTGATTGTATTTTGCCGAGCTTGGGCTATCGTAGCCTTCGTCCTGGGGACGCCGTTCGATGTCGGGGTGAGGTCGGTGAAATGCTTTACAATGACTGAAAGCCAAGTAGGGAAGGACTTGGTCTATCCGAACTTTCGTTTTTCTCAGTTGGTCAAGTAGGTCAGACCGTATCAGTATGGTGACATCGTACTCTTTGTTGAAGGCAATCCGTGGAAAGCAATATTTGGCGGTTGCAACGATCCGACCCAGTGTGCTTAGGTGATAAGCACTTGTTGATAATCAAGAAGAGCGTTCGCTAGGGTTGAGGTATGTCTTTAGCGGAGAAGTCGGGAAGATGTATGGATTTTTGGGCATTTTGTTTGTATCCCATGAAAAGGAAGTTTGCAATTAGATCATCAAAAGTGAGATGTTTGTCGTTGTAACGACCCAACTTCCTAGATACGTATTTTGGCGGGTTTTCGTAGCATAAGCAGCGGAAAGCCCATTTAGTTAAAACTTTAAAACATAATAGTACAAATACATTCAATGTCTAAATTCATTAGTCCAGACCCAAACACATTTTTATTCATTAGGCCGAAGCCTAAGAAGTCCAAGCCCAAATTTAAAAATACGAAACATAAACTCGTTCCACAGGTCGGTCCATGTACTGCGCCGCCCTCAAAAGTCCGCGGAGTCACCACCATCAGCCGCCTTACCTACACACGTAAACCCTGAGCTTTTGCCAGTAGATGAAAATATGCATGAAGCAAATGCTCTCACATCCCAAACCCGACACCTCACAAATGCACGCTCGACATCTCTCGAGCATTACGCTCGTTCCTACATCAACTCTCAACTCATACACAGGGCCCTAGGCTAGACTCGGAATCCAAATGTCATATAATTCATGATAGTACGGGCCCCATCTCGGTCTCAACCGTAACTATAACTATGGCAAGTGGTAACGGCCCCGTCTCGGTCTCTACCGCACCTAAAATAGTGACAAGCGGCCCCATCTCGGTCTCAACCGCAAGCGCTTCATCGAATCGTAGCCTGACAACCAACATCGATCACTTTACCCCACTCATCGACACTATACAGTGTTACCGTGACCCGCACGATTATAACTCCCCTGTACCACGTGTATGCAAATGACATGCAAGTAAAATGCAACATATCACAACGCAACATATAAAATGCAACGTATCGCCCGAGGTATTAGCTCGGCCAGATCGCAAAAATCTCATACACCAAATAATTCGGGCACGAAGCCCGCGTTCCGATTATCGGCCCGAAACCTAACCACCGAAACTCTCCGCGAAATTTACTATTGGTCCCTAATTAATATATTTTAAAATTCTAACATCCAACTTTCAAAATATCACTTAAGTCTAATTTAAAAAATATCTTCTGAATTTTGAATTTTAAAACCCCAAATCTCATAATTTACTTTTTGGGACCCAAAAATTTTCCTAAGTTTCAGATCTGCCCCCGAATCATTAAAAATTTCAGGTCTGTCCCGAAAGCTTTATATTTCTTTAAAAATCTTCCCCTGTTAGGATTTTACATTCTCAGTCCCCAGATTTTTAAAACTTCTCAATCTAGTCCCCTAATTTTTAAATTTACACAAAGGACCCCAATTATTTATTGCGAAATTCAAATCTACCCCAAAAGCTTTATATTTCTTCAAAATTCCCCTGTTCGGATTATACATTATCAGCCCCCAGATTCTTGAAAATTTTCAATCTAGTCCCCAAAATAAAAAAAACTATTTATACTGGTTTGCGACCTTAGTATTTCTCAATGTCACGGGGCAAACGATGTCCGATGGACATGAAATTCTAACCATAGATAAAGAACTTGCAAATATTTATTCTATCCAAGGGATTTTTAATCCGAGGTCTAGATTGTGAGATATGAATTTTGAACCTCTTGGCCGAACGGGAATAAAGAAAACCTTAGAAAACACTAATCCTCCCTAAGTTTTGTTCTATCCTCTTAATCACAAGTCCTCTAACTCTATTCTTATGTTTCATGGACCTAAACATCATAAAGATTAAGGTTTGACCTGGCGAATTTCGGCATGTAAGCATATCACGAAAATCATGCAAGAAATTCACGCTTAGCACATAAACACGTATAAATTCGAAAGAGATCAAGCAATCACGTAAAATTCACGGATTCAAAACTGTTTACGTGTGTAGGTGATCTTCACCTACCTGATCCAGACACGAGAGCTTCGATCCCGAGCTTCCGGAGATTTTTCTTCTCCTCCTTTCTCTTTCCTTCTTTTTTTCTTCTTCTTTCTCCCTCTCTCCCTCTCTCTCGCCCTCTCCCCCTTCTTTCTTCCTTTTCTTTCTTTTTTTCCTCTCTTTCTTCCCTCTTCTCCGGCCTCTACCTCTTTCTCTTCCAATCACCTTATGTAGAATACTATTTAATTGTGCTTGAGTTCATTAGTTGTCCTCGTAATTAGGGGAGTTTTGATAGTAGTCCTTAGATTAGGACTAGTTTGATATTTATACAAGTTTGTTTGGTATAAATACTGTAAATCAATTGAGCTGAATAGAGAAAGTTTTTAGAATTGATCCGAAAGGCTGCAATTCGATTTCTAAAAGAGAGAAAAACAACAGTAACTTTCTCACTCTACTCGAATTCTCTCTCTTGTTCTTCATTGAGTTCTTCGATCGAATTCAATTGCTTATCATAACGATCGAATTATATGAATTCTAGCCTAGGATCGTAGAGTTTGTAATCATAGGACCTAACAATTGGTATCAGAGCAGATTCGTTTGTTTTGAATCGTAAATTGTAGAATTGGATCGAAAATCATTTTTTGGATACTGTCATCGAAGAACAGTTTGGCGCGAAAACCTTTTTCGATCCAATAGCTTAATTCTGTGCTTAATTGACTTGAATTTGGTGTTTCTGTGCTTGTTTAGTGATAGATCATCATTGTGATCAGTTCTGTAGCAGTTTAAACTTCGATTTATAGGATTGAATTGCTTTTGCATGTTACTATTTGCGAAGAACATGAAGAACAATTTCTGATTTTGATCAAATTCGATATATTTTGCCTCATAACGTGTTTTAATTGCTTGTTCGGTGCGTAATTAGTACTTAATGCGAGCAATTGCCTCAAATTTCACTATCTGATTATTTGTTTTTGCCGAATTAGTGTTAATCGTATTCTGTTAATTTTTCTCGATCGCTCAAATGTTCTCGCTAAGTTTTGCGATCGGATTAGTTTCTCGATGATAGACGTATCGTAGCGCCGAGAATTTTTCTCAGTCAGAATACGTAGTCAGCGCTAGAATCGTCATCAGTAGAAACGATTTTAGTTAAAAAATATTTCTCGAGCATTTATACAGCGAAAAACGTTTTCGAGGAAGACTTATTTTGACTTTGCATGCGTAAAAACTTCCACCGGAAAAACTTTTTCAGTCAAACCTTTAACGTTTGACCAGGCGAAAATCATTTTACAGGCGAGAAAATTTCTCTAGTCAACAGATTTATTTTGACTTGTCGAGAAACTTACTAACGTACTGTTTTCTTTACGATCGAAATTAATTCACGATCAGAAATTTTCTCGACCGAATGATTTGAGCAATTTATCTCGCTCGTAAAATTTTCCGCTGACAAAATTTCTCGCACGAGAACAGTACCCAATACATTCTTCTCAACGGAATTATTCGATCAAACTTAAAGCTTGAATCGAAAATCCGATCTAATTTTCGAATCAAACGCTACTAACGAATTTCTTCACTTGTGAAGCACATTACATCATCTTCGACCTTCAAAAACAATTAACGAAGATCCTTCAACAACTCGACTGCAATACAAACATGGATGCATACTCACTTGAAAATGACAACCGTCCGCCGATCTTGCAAAGAGGCGCGAATACACAGTGTGGAGAAGCCGCTTTCTGAATTTCATCGCTCTAAAGGATCAAGCCGAAATTTCTAACTGAAGTCCCTTGAAGAGGGACCGGCACAGTTCTGGTTCATGTACCCGGGGATGAAACAGCTACTCCAGCAATTCAGCTTCTAGGCGACTAAAGGAGCTAGAGAATACTCTATGGAGAAAAGAGCTCGAGCTAAGGCTGATCTTGTAGCTTGAATACCCTTATGCAGGGCATCCCCGACGATATATACAGACAAATCGATAGCCTTACATCTGCCAAAGGGATGTGGGATGAGCTGCATAGGATGATGCAAAGAACGGAAGTGCATAAAGGCCAAGAAGGCGAACATTCTCACCGCTTACGACTCATTCAAAGCAAAGCCGGAGGAGAGTCTAAACGAGATCTACCAACGATACCTCACTCTCTCAATGAGATGAGGAAGATAGAAATAACAAAGACAAACATGGAGACAAACATAAGATTTCTATCTTCTCTGCCCACGGAATGGAAGAAAATATCCACTCAAATACGACAAAACAAATATCTAGAGGAGCTGGATGTCCATGCCGTGTTAACCATCTCGCCCAGCATGAGGAGGATATCGCGAGATCACCAAAGAGCTGAAAAGCAAACAAACCGATGACACGGTTGCCTTAGTCTCGGAGAAGAGGAGCACAAGATCAAGAAAGGATAAGATCGTTAGGCCACCTTCATCATCAGAGTCGAAGAGGAATCGGACTCCGACATCGAGCCGAACATGAAAGCCCTTGGAAAACAGCTAGCCTCATTGGAGAAATGATGAGCAAGAAGTACTTCAAGAAGAAGTTTTCAAACTCAGCCAATAGACTTCGGACTACAAGCTCCAAGAACAAGGAACGTGCTCCCGGAGAGTTCCGAGGTAAAGAATCCCAAAGAGACTAATAAATGTTTTAACTGTGGCAAAGCAGGTCACTTTTGCCACAGAGTGCACTCTCCCGAAGAAAAGAGATGCAAACTACTACTCCAGGAAGCTTCAATTGACAAAACAAAAAGAAGCTGGAGCAGCTCTCACGGCCCGAACAGGACCAAGGCTCGGGACACGTCGAGCTCCGAAGAAGAGAACTTAGCTCTCATGGCCCATCTCGACAACGAATTGGACGCCCAAACATCTACTCGTACGGATGACGACAATGCATCCACGTCTTCAAATGAGGTAGACACTCCTTCCACATTATTGACCATGTTAGAATATATCAAAAGCAATATGCTAACATGAAACGTGAGCAGAAAACTATATAAAGGAAGTAGAGAACGAACTTGAGAGAGCTCAGGAGAAGATAGATAGTCTCGAACAGAACTTAGGAGCTCTAGTGCAAAAATAGATGAACTACCAAGAGCCTCCATTCTAGAGAGACCAGTCAACCTCAACTAGGACACAGGTGAAAAAAGATTAGGAACTAGAAGAAGGCTAGCAAATAACTACAATGCTTGGTTAGAAATCTCAACGAGAAAGCCATTTTAAATTGTAGGATAACCGAAGCTACCTCTGAGATCACTAACTTAGAAGCTCAATTAGAAACATCAAATGCTAAGATTAGTGAGCTTAGTAAGGATTCGATGCCTGTCAAGCCGCGAAACTAAACCGTGGAAAATAATTATGCTCTCCTAGGTGAGGAACGCAAGAACCTATATGCCAAAGTAAAGAAATTAGACGATATAGTTAGCGTAGGGGACAGTCCGAACAGACGATATTTTGAACAAGCCAAGGATTTAGAGTTCTATAATCCTATAGAAGGCAAAGGTTTCACTAACCCATGTGTTTTACAAAAGGAAGAAAATATACGATGTTAAACACATGCGCTTAGAATAACCTCTATAAGAAACTTTACTGAATCGTCTTATGAAAATACTTTCGATTCATCCATTAGACAAGGTCCACATGGTCCAGAAATCCCCTTTGACTACACAGAACTAAATGAAAGGGACAAAATAGGAAAGAAACTCCTAATACATGTCTGCAATTTAGTTCAAATTCTACCTCCTGATTCTCGAACACACAAAGAGGAAGTTAAAACCATTAATTATAAAATTCTCTCTACAAACCCCCTATCATTAAAACAGATAGAGGAGTCACAGGCAAAGTTAGAAAAAGAACGAGAGAATTTCGAAGTTGAAAAGAAAAAATTCTTTAAGGAGATGGAAAATCTCAAGGCTTCTCGTCCCCCCAAAATACCTCTCACGTATTACAAAAAGCGTGAAAAATGAATGTGCTATGACTAATTTCACTTTACCTACGTCTACAGGGAGCGTAGCGTCAGCACTAAAATAAAGCCGAGAGTGTCTAGCACTAAGATAAAGAAGGAGCCATTAGATTTAAATGTTTTGAGCAGCTACTCCTCTGTTACAATAAAAGACATTCGTAGAAATAAAGAGCTATTTCCACTTTTAAGATACTTGCTTTCTACTATTCCTTCAGCTGATCACTTTTAGAAGCACCAACTTCGAAATAGGCTCTACGTCAAAAATTAATCATTCTGGAAAAATGCCACAAGAGAGACACGTAGGAAACAAGATCCAGCCATAAAGAAAGCTTATGGCATTTACATGAATGTGCTAACCTAAGGTATCCGTAGAAATTAAATCCCCAAAGCAGCTTAGGAGACTATCACAAGAAAAGATCTTTTCCTCAGTCAAACCCTCCACAGCATTTGTACGTGCTGAAATTAACCTTCCCTGTAAGGTTCAACCCAAATGGGTTCCTAAATCTCCGCCTAGGACGACAAAAGCCAAAAGAGCCAAGTCTCCTATAGAGGCAAAACCCAAACCCACTTTTTCAAAAGCGCAATGGGTTATTAGGACTCTTCCAAAATAGATTAGGAGTCATATCTGAAACCCAAAACTAAATCTGCTAATCCGAGAGGACACATGTTTAGTGGGTACCTAAAGCTCTCTAAATTGTTTTTGCAGATCCATCATGTGTGGTACATCGACTCTGTGGTTGCTCCACACACATGACTGGTAGTCAAGAGCTGCTGAGCAACTACAAAGACCGACCCAAACGGCAAAGTCAGATTTGGGAACAATGATTCAGCCCCGATTAATAGGCTTGGGGATATCACTCTGAAAAATCTGACCATCAAAGATGTCTCGTACGTCGAAGGCCTCCGCCATAACTTGTTCAGCATAGGCCAATTCCGTGACAAAGGTTCCAGGTGGTCTTCCATGCTGACCGGTGCAGAATTTTGGATAGTCAGGACACAGAACTCCTTCAAGGGACTTCGGAGATCCAATCTTTACACGATCAACCTGACATCTGTGCGGCCCTCGACAGCTGTATGCCTCATTTCTCAGACTGATTTACAGAGGAACAGCTTATGGCATCAACGACGGTCTCATTGAATATGAAAGCTCTACAATGTCTTTCTACGAAAAAGCTGGTTCACGGTCTTCCAACTATACAACTACAAAAGGGAGCATCACTGTTCGGCATGTCATTAGGAAAAATGAAGCGAGCATCCTCATCACGTCAAGCAAATGCGTTTACTATCGACCATTGGAACTAATTCACGTGGGATCTCTGTGGTCCGATGCAGACTCAGAGTATCAATGGAAGAAAGTATGTCCTAGTGATTGTGGATGGCTATTCTCGCTACACGTGGACTAAGTTCCTCCGAACAAAAGATGAGACTGGTGAGTTGATCATCAACTTTGTGTGAACACAACTCAAAATCTGCTACAACAGACTATTCAAGTTGTTCGAACAGACAACGACACTGAGTTCAAGAACAATCACCTCAGTGAGTTTTATCAGAAACGTGAATAAGTCAACAATTTTCAGCGCCAAAACACTTCAACAAAACGGGGTCGTTGAAAGGAAAAATCGAACACTAGTGGAAGCCGCTCGTACAATGCTGATCCAATCGGGACTTCCACACTTTCTATGGCTGAA
>JAPQWV010001011.1:0-141000 GCA_027422505.1 Craterostigma plantagineum
CAAGCATGCTTCATAAAAACAAAAATGATAAGAAAGTACTCACCGTAATCAGCTCGATCGGGTATTTCAGCTTTCTGCTTGGTTTCATGTTGCCACCTCTTGGCTTGCTTTTGGATTGGACACGCACAGATTGGAAAGTTGTATGCCAGTTCCTTTCTTCTCTGTCATAACCTTGAAAATTATGGAACGATATCCTATCTGTCATCTCCTCTGCACCTTCCAAAGCAAATAACCAGTCCTTTAACTCAATTGATATTTCCAAGTCATCGGGTGCACCAATATGAGAGAGGCTATTGCCTTTTCCCACATCTGAACTTCCAACTACAATGGATCATAGAGAGCAAACCAGTAAGTAATGGAAACACAACACGCAAGTGTATCATAGAACAAATCATTAAGTAATATCGCAGATTTACGTACTCTCTGCATCCATCATGTGGGATGATCCTTTAAAAATCTTAAATAAAGGTCCATCCGTCAAATGCTTGAATCCTCTAGTAAGACCATCCCCGGGTCCACCATCAGGGCCGAGAATGCCAAACCTATGAAGCAAATACTCTGCATAATTCATACCTCCACCGAGGCGAACTCCAGCGATACAAGCTGACACATTCAAACTGTGCAACTCAATGTCTTGTACACTATACGGGACCATATGAGAAATAGAAACGTCCAGAAACGGAACTGTATTAGTTTTGTTGTTTGAGGTCCTACAGCTCTGCACCCAAAAGACGGTTCTTAACTTGTGGAGTTCATTCCTTTCAAAAAGATCGTTTTCAGTAACTGTTGAATCAGACCCTCTTTCACCAAGAGCATCAGCACAGTCCACCACAACCCTTTCCCACCTTATATTCGATGAGATCGCCATAGCACCGCCAAAAGTTCTGTGGTTGGCTTTAATGGACAGATCATCACCGACAAAACAAACTAGCGGAATTTTATGGGAGGGGTTAGAAGATTCAAGAAACCTTAGTTGAATATTCTTCACAGCCAGATTTACAGCGGTATCAGCGGGTACTTTTTCCATCATGCTTCCACCAGAAGATGCTACTTCCTGCCCAGCTTTGTTTTTTCCATGTATCGTTATTTTTTCACTTATGCCACCAAAGTATGCATACACATCGAGGACAAAGAATAACTGCTCAACCGAGGTGTTTGAAATATATTGTTGACAAGCAACTGCTACCCTGACAACACCTCCAGGAGGTGGAACTGTTGTGAGGGGGCTACCATCTGCAGTCACCATCGCTACTTCAAAACACAAATCTTTCATCTCAACACATCTCCATAGATCCGACTCCATTGGAGAACTCTCGTTGGCAAGCAAGTTATTGGAGGTCTCCAGAGACAAACTAAGCAAAGAAGCTTCAGCAGACAATTTCTTTTGGCTGGCATCAACTGGTTGGGATTCCCAAAGACAGAAGCACGCAGGGTCCTTCTCAAGGTCCAATAACCTTAGTCGTAGAGAAGGTGATTGAGAAAGCGTTAAATCTTCAATATGAAGTTTTGCTCCTGAAAACGTACTTTGAAATGGCATGTCACAGTTTCTGAAGGAATCTAACTTTCCAATTTCCAGAGGAACTGTCACATCTAAACCTTTAAGGTTTAATACAAGTGAGTTAATAGAGAAATTTGGCAGTATGGCACCGGAATTAACTATGACTCCGTCGACCAAAAAGGATAATATCCTCAAACAAGATTCTTCCTGAAGATGAATCTGAGACACAGAGAGAAAGTGGTTAGCATTAATTTAGCAGAAAGTGGTTAGCACTAATTTAGCATACAGAAAACAAAATTGGAGTACGGAATGGCATGCACCATCAGTGGCTGACAGTCAATGACAGTCCTAGAAGCAAAACTCGGTGGAATTGGAGAGGGCAATAGCTGGAGAGAATGGAGTGAAATAAGTGGTTCACTGCAATTCCACTGCCAATGCTGATCTCCGAGAGGATATATTTGTGGACAGAAGTTTTTACCTGTGTAACAGCAATAGAAGACAGCACACTCATAGAAGTAACATTAGGGTGATTCGACAAAAAAAAACTTGTCGATTCCCAAACATTTTGGAATTTGTTCAATTTCAACATACAAAATTCTGGAACTTCGAAAGTATCATCATCTGAAGCAGCCTGCACTGAAGGTTGTATCAAGGTGCACAGCGGTGGTGAATATGTGTCCCTGCAGTTTTTAGCCATTTAGCTTAAGTCATAAACTCATGGATAACTGTTTTGCATGTTAATGATAGCCAGTATGTCTTTTCAAGTATATATTTGCATTATCAGCATCATACCTCAAAAATAATCCACCTATCATGACCCGTGTCAAGTTTTTGGCATTTTCTCCATCTGAAACACTAGCCTGATCAAAGAAATGTATATAAAAAAAATGCAATATAGATTTTGCAGGCATACAATCAACAATCATAAGTGAAAATAGTAAATCTAAAGATACAAACCCGAGAAAATAGTAATGATTGCATTAAAAGTTCTAGCCGGAAATCTGCAATCACAAAATGTTTATTAGATTAAAATTTCAAACTAAATCAGCTCTAGGTGATTGCTATCAATCGCAAAAAAAATTCTTCGCAAATAAAACCAAAATGCAAAAGCAGTAACAAAAAACTTATGAGCAGTTGAAGACATGGAAAACTAACCGGCATCCTTAATGCGGATAAATATATGATCGACTGCTACAGAGACCAAAGATCGACCAGCTGCTTCTGCAGATCCCTGTTAGGTAAGTGGTACTTGGTTGGCATATTATCTAAAGGAGCTTATACCAATGTTGAGGCCTACAAGTAGAAGTCGGAAAGTATGCCCAGGAAGAAACAAAAAATAAAACCGCACCTGCTGAGCAGTTGGATTTACATCCCCTCTATTTAGACAGACATAGAATCCCGTGAAGAAACGGAGAAGAGCCCGTAATCCTGATAACGTTGAGCTTTAAATTATGGGATCCCAGAAGAAGAATCGTAAAAAATGTTCTTAATCTTGCCTGGTTCACTTAAAGAAGGACAGAGTGCTTCTGCTATATGCAACTGAACTTCAAGCCCCAATGGAGCATTTAACTCAGTCCTTTGAATTGTTATCTATAATAAGCGAAATAATTGTTATCTTATATATGCTCCTGGCAGTGTTAAGGACAAGTAATTAACTTTAAATAAAATGTGCATACAAAAGCTTCTCCAGATATTCCCTCTAAGAATCGCTCCCCGCCAAAGAATGCCCTCTTTGCCCCATCTTCGTCTTTTTGTTAGACCCTTCTTGGAATTTTGAAAAGTTTGCTTCAGTAAACATATCCGGATGTGGTAAGAGGTCAAAAGACAAATGTCCCCACTCAAGTTTCTGCAGAAACGAAAGGTTGTACAATGGCCCATACATAGTGCGAAGTCAAAAAAACAATTAAGATTCTACCCAGTTACCACAAAGACATAAGAAAATATTGTAAGACCACATATCATATGACAGGTATTCTGAAAACCAAAACAGAACACAGCACGTGCGTTCACCAAACTGACTCCAATGTATTAAAAATAGATATGAAGTATTTACCTTGAACACGTATATGAACTTCTTGTCACTTGAAAAGTCCCTCGCTTCTTTCAGATTTACCATCTGTTAGAGGAAAAAAATATATATGGCTTGTTCTGCAAAGATGCACTTGAACCATGCATTAAAAAGAATATTACGACAATAACCTCCCAGCTTTCATTGGTCGTATAGAGCACAAGATTGCGCATGGTGATTGAAGCCATTGGTGACGCCCTGTTGTAACGTAAAATTAAGGAATATCGTAAATATTTGTTTCTTGAGCAAAGAACTTGATGATACATGAGTTCCTCATTTCTCTCGGCCAAATTTGTTCATAGAGTACCAAGTTCACTTTCCATCACATAAAAAATAAAAATGAATCTTTGATAAAGCAACTACGCGAATTCAAATAGTAATGCCTTCGAAATGCTGCACCTCTAACTCCATTACAGAAGGGGAGAAAAAACAAAAACTAATATGTATTCTGCTTCAGATCTGCATATTTAGTTGCTTCTCAAAGAAAAACAACAACCAGGAAGATGAACAACATGAAACCTAATGATTCAACTGCAGGTCCAGCGCAAGATGCACCTACTTTTGAACACAAACCATTCCAAATTCAGATTTCAACATAAAAATGACATCATCACATACATTGTTAATATCAGACAAATCGAACAGATGAATTCCTGATTATAAATATTTACGAAACCCTACACACACCCACTCTTGAAACAACCCTCTAATAAGAGCTTAATATCCCAGACAAAACTGCATATAGCTTAGCATATCAGAATAAAAACATCATGACACTCAATAGCCATATACATATGAGTATGAAAAAAAACATTAAAAAGTCAATAACATTTTTACCAAGTCGCTCCTCCTCTTTGTCGAGCACCACCATGTGTTTCAAGTAATAGATTAACAGTGTGCACTTGAATTGTCATTCCATCAGCAATCTGGTAAATACAACCAAGAATATTGGTCATTAGCATCATCCAAATCCACTTGCATGAAATTATAAGTGATAATCACATCATCGTCAGGGACTCATAAACTAGAAAACACGAACCTTGTCAGCAAACCCATACCCACTGCCCTTTCCTATGCTGGAAGACGACACAGGACTGAGAAAACAAAAAAGTTAATTTTGGAAAGAGAAGTGGCAATCCAAACAATCTTAGATAAACGATCGACCAAAATAGATCCTTTAAACCCTTAGGCATGCCTGTTGAAGTTATTTGATGCATCTATATCATCATTTTCCTCCAAAACAAGATCCAGTCGGTCAATTAACACCACAATAGGCTCCATTTGCACCATACTCACCGATGGCAGCTATAAAATTGAAAAGAAGCGCACATCACCCGCCAAAATTAGTACAACCTCACAAAACAGAACATCAAACCTCGACTCTAATCCACAAAAAAAAAAAAAAAAAAAAAGAGAAGAATGCAATACAATAATCTCCAATTTTCCAACTTTCGCCGTGGTCACATTCAAAGCTGGCGGCAACCCAAGGCTCGCATGTAAAGCATCCCCATTTACATCTACAATGAAAATTAAGCAGTAAAACAATCACCAACGAAACTCACTAAACTGCCTATAATTAAGATCAGTAACTACTATTAAAGCACAATGAAACCTAAATTGGAGAGCTGCACGGTGCGTCCCTGCAATTTGAACTGATCCCTGGTGAAAGACTTCAGCCAATACTTCAGAGTGTACTCTAAAGCTCGGGCCAATATCGATTCCATATCAATTTCAACTCGCTACAGTTGCGGCGTCCCTTCGATCCAATATCGACGTACGATTATTTTCACCGGAGCAACTTATATATCACTCTGAGCTCGTGGATTTACAAACGACCTAGAAGAATGTTCTCTTGCAACAAACATTCAAGTGTGAAAGGGAAAGAGAACCAAAAAAGCAAAGGCACGCTACGCCTTTAGAGGGTTTAACGGGTCGGAAAAAGTGGCTGGCACCTGCTCAGGTGTAGAGAAATTTCGGCGGTCGAATACTAAATGATTGGCAATTTGCTGGCGAAACTCGAAAGCTGCGAAACAGAGGATTGGAGCCTTAGCGTTGGATCTCGAAATGTCGTGCGTGTCAGAACCAGAAACAGTTGGCGGGGAGGGAGAAGTGTCCTTTTGTCGGTTTTTCTTACTTTCCTTTTCTATTTTTTGTTCATTTTTTATTTAACAATTTAATAATATTAGGGTATATAGGATTACGGAAGCTACAATAGAATAGCCATAATATTTTATATAATAATCAACCTAATTGATAGTTACAGTTAATAGAAGTATGTACGTAGCTGGGTTTTCCAAGTTAAAACAATATTGTTGAACGTTGTATTGCTGAAAAAAAGCCAAAATATCATCGTTTCTATGAGCCAACTTTCCTTCCGAATACCTCAATTCAATCTTCTTCCTCCACACACACGAATCTTCTAATAAAACTCAATGTCGTCGATGCCACCAACCACCACCATTGTAGCGCCCGCCGCCGACCCTCTCTGATTCCGTCAAGATTGTTGATCAAACTCAACGTGGGGCTGTCAAGATTGTTGATCAAATTCAAAATCTTGGCATTAAAAGATTTTATATTTAGGCACATATTCATTTGGGCCCGTGAGAGAAGAGAAAACTAATCTGCGATAATCTCAGGAATTACGGGGATTTCTTTGGTTTCTCTTCTGTCGGATAAAAATTATGAGAAGTACTGAGCGTCGTTTGGACGATGATGATCGAGAAAACGAAGAGAGCATTATTCTTGCATTTTGGGGCTCTTGTATTCCTTATAACAACAAGATATGTGGAGAGCAAGCTAACAGAAGACCATATACTCGCTTGCTTGATGGATATTGGAAACATCAACCAGGAAACGGTAAGAAGCTTCGTGCTCATCGACCACATTTGCTCTCTTGATGGAACCATTGTATCGTTCAGCCCATATCTTTTCCGACATGTTTGTTCATGGTGATTTGCTATTCATTTCTCGTCGAAAGGCATACACAAAGTAATTTTCTGCAGGCTTATTTATTGAAGATCACATGCGGACTAGACGAACTCGGAAGCAGTGGTGGAATCTCCACGATACACATGCCCGATAAATGGATGATGCCTTTTGCCCTAAAATCGAGCAAATCCTTGTAGATTGTTTAAGGGAAAAGAGACACATTACCCCCGCAAAGGAAGAAGGCACGATCCGTTATTATTCTTTGAGGCGTAAGTTGATTCAGAAATCAGACGAAGACAACTCTGATTTAATTGCGCTTTTCCCTAGTCTCAACGGTTCAGACCCATCTCATACATCTGATGCCAGTTCTTCGTCGAGAGCTTCCAATGCTGCTGCTGCCGCTGAGTCAATCAATAAACAAAACAGTAGCAATGATTTCATGATAATCGTTGTTACCTCTGCTTCTGTGATCTTCGTCCTTGCTTTGCTGCTGCTGTGCTGTTGCTGTCGTGGAACTGTCTATGGACGAAACAAAAACGACGAGAGACCTCTCCTGAGCTTAAGCCTAAGCGATTATTCTGCTGGTATCTTTCCTCACAAAAAAGCGTTCTTTCATGTCCTAATCGTGTAAGATTCGTAACTGATCTTCCTCGTATGTCTTAAAAAGAATCTTCCCAGAAACCATTCTCCTTAGGGGCTTCGATGGACGAAGAGAATGTCAACACTCAGGAAAAATTCGCACATAGCAACAGAAGCGGGAAATCCTACGAGTTAAATCCCTTGAGCAATCCAAGAATCGAGATTCCTATCGAAACAAACTCCATGGAAACTTCAGGAATATCTTCTGCACAAGGATTGCCTCCACTGAAACTGCCGCCTGGGAGAGTGGCTGAGCCTCCCAAATCTCCGGCGTCGACTTCAGCTCCACCACCACCACCATCGGCCACTCCGCCGCCACCTCCTCCTCCACAACCCTCCTCTGTAGGCCCTAGCCCTCCGCCGCCACCTGGACCACCACCACCTCCTCCACCTGCACGTGGTGGTTCTAAGGCCGGCCCTCGTCCACCGCCGCCGCCGGCGGGCGGCGGCCCACCAGCCCGGCCGCCGCCTATGGGCTTGAGGCCTCCTCGAGCCGTGAACCGTGGGCAGAGTGGTAATCCACCGACTAGTAATAAAGGTGGAGTAGGAGGAGGAGAAGAAGAGGAAGAAGACTCGAATGCTGCTAAGGCTAAGCTGAAGCCTTTCTTCTGGGATAAAGTAAATGCCAACCCCGATGATTCTATGGTGTGGAATCAGATCAAATCAGGATCGTTCCAGTAAGCGTCTCTTCTTTCTTTTTCGGTAATTTTTATCTTTTCCTCCACGAATTTTGTGTCGATGACAATGAATGACATGATGGAATGAGCAGATTCAACGAAGAGATGATTGAAAGCCTGTTTGGATATGCTGCTCCTGGAAAAAGTAAGAGTGTGGGAAATAAGGAATCTTCATCCCAGGATACCCCTCAGCATATACAATTGATCGATCCCAAAAAGGCTCAGAATCTGTCTATTATGCTCAAGGCCTTGAACGTGACTACAGAAGAAGTTTGCGATGCACTCGACGAAGGTGATAAAGTTTTTCTCGTTCCATTTGTTATTGTTCTTCTAGGGCAAAGAGGATGACTTTCCTATCCTCATTTAACTCTGATCTATCATGGTATCATAGGCCAATCAATTTAACTGAAACAGGTAATGAGCTCCCAACAGAACTTATCCAAACTTTGCTAAAGATGGCGCCTACAACTGATGAAGAATTAAAGCTGAGATTATACAGCGGCAACCTTTCACAACTAGGCCCTGCAGAACGCTTCTTAAAAGTATTGGTAGACATTCCATTCGCCTTTAAGAGGCTCGAATCACTGCTCTTTATGTGCACTCTTGAGGAAGAAGCATCAACGTTAAAGGAGTCATTTGTGGTGTTGGAGGTGAGATGCAGTGCTGAAGCGCTAAATCTATCACATATTGCATACTCTTCAAACTCTGTCTTTATGGGCTTTCTCATATGCTGTAGGCTGCTTGCAATGAACTGAGGAAGAGCAGACTGTTCCTTAAACTACTCGAAGCAGTCCTAAAGACTGGAAACCGAATGAACAATGGTACATTCCGTGGTGGCGCACAAGCTTTTAAACTTGACACGCTCCTCAAACTGTCAGATGTGAAAGGCATAGATGGAAAAAAACTCTATTGCACTTTGTTGTTCAAGAAATAATCCGTTCTGAAGGCATAAGAGCAGCTCGAGCAGCCAAGGAAATGAAGAGCATGTCTAGTTTCAAATCTGAAGATCTAAATGAGTATCCCACTCAAGAAACAGATGAATGTTTGAGAAGCCTTGGTCTTAGAGTGGTCTCTGGGCTAACTAACGAGCTTGAGAATGTTAAAAAGGCAGCTGTATTAGATTCAGACAACATAACTGGAACAGTAGCTAAGCTCGGCCATTCACTAATAAAAGCCCGCGACTTTTTAAGTGCGGGGATGAAGGATGTACCGGAGGAAAACGGGTTTCATCAGTCTCTAAAGGGTTTCCTAATGAGTGCTGAGAATGACATTATGAGATTGTTCGAAGAAGAGAAGAGGATATCAGCTTTGATAAAGAGCACCGCCGATTATTTTCACGGGTCATCTGGTAAAGATGAAGGGTTGAGATTGTTCGTCATAGTGCGGGACTTTCTTATCATCTTAGATAAAGTGTGTAGAGAAGTGAAAACCGCACCATTGAAGACGACTAAAACACCTAGTAAAGAGGTTTCAGCATCTATACCTGCGGATCTGCCGAAGTCTAACAGCAATGTTGATCCTCGCCAAAAGTTGTTCCCTGCCATAGCAGAGAGGCGAAAGGGAAGTTCTGATACAAGTTCAAGTTCAGATGACGATTAATAGAAAGAATTAGCAAGTCTCTCTTCATACAGCTCTTAGGATCATGGCTTTCATTACAGATTCTTCTTCTTGATTAGATTGTAACATCAATGTGAACGCCTCGTTTCTTTAACATGTAAGAATTAATTGTATCATTATTTCAGATTCCCGGAAGATCACCAAAACAGCAGCATGGAACATTAAATTATATGACAAAAATAAATAGACAATCCTATCTCCTAACCCCCACCGCCTACCTACAAACAGTAAGAACCCCAAAACAGCAGCATGGAACATTGAATTACATGACTAAAAATACATAATCTATGGTTCCATAAATACGTCTAGTCATCATCAGCAGCAGAGGGTTTCGATGAGCCACCTGTTACTTTGGGGAGGAGAAGATTGTGGATGAGGGGCATCACACCTCAGTTAGCGATAGTCACATCTCAGAGGAGTTTGCTTAGTTCCTCGTCGTTACGAACGGCAATTGGATATGACGAGGCACAATTCGAGTCTCTATTGAAGCGTTTCCAGCCAACACCAAAACCTGTGTAAAAGATTTAGAACAGAAAATGTTGGAATAATTCTTCGTGCCAAAAGATCAAAATGCGTACAATTGATAAACCCAATTAACCAAATTGAGAAAATTAGGGCAAACTTTCATACCTCGGCAGCGAGCTACTCGAGCACAGCAGCTAAGTACATCGGCGCGCCAGCACCAACACGCTCGGCGTACTTCCCCGCCTTCAAAAACCTTGCTATACAACCCACCGGAAACTGGAGGCCCGCTTGCTGCTTCGCGACTGAGCCTTCTTCGCCGTCCCGCCATATGTGACCAGTAACCACAGGAACTAAATCGTCTATCAAGCTATATCAGAGAAAATAGGTGCAATCGAATACAGAGTGACAGCAATGATTGATCGATCTTTGTTAATTCGCTTATTGGTAGGAAGTGCATGGGCCAATGGGAAAGAGTAGACGGATTGAGAATGGTGACCGCTTAATTCGTGTAAAAACTCTTTCCTGGTCATATTTATGGAATACTTGGTCGTTTTTTTTTCAAGCTTCTGCGTTTTTACTAGAAAGTGATTTAACTGATACAAAAGCAATATTTAAGAAGGTTCAAAGACCACTTCAAAGGAGTCTTGAGGTCTTTATAAACGAAAATATTGAATGAATCGATATTTCTAACTACGCGCGCCATTCAAAAGGCTGATTCAGCAAGCTCGCTAAGCCGTGTCCATCACAGGCGAGCCTATCCAACGTGCCTGACGAGAGCGTAGATTTGCAGAATCCAAGGGACATCCTTTGAGGACGGTGAAGTCTTTTCAAGAATTAAAAACCAATTACTCTCTTCTACGAGGTTGGTAGAGATGCGTTCAAACTCATAAATGTGGCTGTCGATATGCCAAGGGGCGATAGGGTGAGGATAAGCATGGAGCGGCACTTTTTGGCAAGGGATGTTGTGAATGTGATAGCTTGCGAAGAAAGGAAAGGATCAAAAAGCACGAGTTGTTTGGGAATTGCTGGTTTCAGACAGTTGCCTCTCAGTTTCCGTGATTAAGGAACTACTCGGGAGGATTATACACTTCAAGAGAGAGATGACGCTATGTTTAGGATGGAAATGGAAACATAGGAATGTGTTCTCAGCATCACCTTGGTATATAGCCATTATGCATAGCAACCAAGCTATAAGAAGTTGCCAACATCTTTCATTGCTTCAATGTAGGAAAGAACATGACATTGTTCACAAAAAAATGAAACTTAGCAACCCATAGAAAAGACAGAACACATATAAGACTTCAGTTTCATAACAACCAAAGATCCAAAAAACAGAACAAGCAGTATTTATACCGTCATCATTAGAAGAAAACAAGAGGCAATATCCCAATTGAACAAAGACCACGATAGACAAGTAGAAGCTAGCAACAGAATCACTGCTCTACGGAACATATAAAAAAGCAAATATCGATTACCTTCTCATCACTTATCGGCCTTGGCTGCAGAAGCAGCAGCAGCTTGTCCACGGAGACGACCAGTTCTTCGGGCAGCAATGAGACCGACCTTTTGGCCAGCCGATGCGTCACGGCGAACGGTGCTAGCGTGACCAATGTGCTGGTGGTTACCACCACCATGAGGATGCTCGACCGGGTTCATAGCCACACCACGGACCTTGGGCCATGAGTTTCTCTTCACACGGAACTTGTGGTATGCATTTCCTGCCTTGAGCATCGGCTTCTCTGTACGACCACCGCCGGCGACTTGGCCAATCATGGCTCGGCAGCCACTTGGGACGATCTTCTTGGACCCAGAGGGAAGCTTGATCCTAGGAAGTTAAGGTAGATTGTAATGTTTATCAGACGATTTATAATTGTCTGATGAGAAGGACGATCAAGTAATAAGGCACTTGATCAAATGCATTGCAAGATTATATTTTGATAAACATGGATACTTATCGAGCAAAAAAGAGTAGCCAAGATAATATCAATTGGTGAGACTTGGATGAGTGCTGCAATCCAGCTCTCAGCAAGCCAACAATATTACCGAAACAGACATATATGAGCAAAATCCCAGAGAATGCACAAACAAGATCTTTCAATCGGTAAGCACCTTCAATCTAGGAAGATAATTTTTATGTATACCCGATGAACCACAACCACAAACCACAAAAGATAAAATGAAAAGAAGCTTTCTGCTCAACAGGGAATTAACAAACATTGTAACAGACCAATCAAGGAGAAAATCAATCGATGTCACGAGAGAAGCAGGACAACAAACCCACGCTCATTTCATCAAGAACAACCCTTAAAACAGCCTAACAGTACCTAGTAGTCCCATTATCAGGGTTATGCGAGATAACAATAGCGTAGTCGCCCGACGCCCTGGCAAGAACCCCACGATCTCCAACATGATGCTCCACGTTGCAAACAACAGCACCCTCAGGGATAGATCTGAGGGGCAAAACATTTCCGACGACCAAGTTCGCCTTTTTCCCACAGTACACGAACTGACCCGTGTACATACCTTCGGCCGCCACGAACAGCTCCTTCTGGTGCTTGTACCTGAACGGATGTCGGAAGGTGACCTTCGCCAGCGGCGCGCCACGGCCAGGGTCGTGAATGATCTCGGTGACCACACCCTTCAGATAACCATTTCGCTCGCCAAAGTCTAGGGTACGGAAACGCGCCGGCCCCTTACGGTGGTGGGTGTGTGATCGGAAAACCGAGCCAGCACCCTTACGCTGCGCGCGAATTACACGACCCATGTGATTGTGTGTGTGTGGTTTGTGTGTGTAGACAGCAGCTGAGTGCAAGCAAGATGTTCTTTAAGTAGGGTTTGGATGGGGAAAATGGAGCTGATTAGGGTTAACCAAAATGGGCTTTTGAGCCCATTCTAATGGGCTAAGTTTACATGAAACTATTGGGCTTAACTATGGTCAAACTCAACTCTTGTAGCTCATATAGGGCCGAGAAAAAATATCCGAAAACCGGATTTTCGGTATCCGGTTTTCAAAATCCGAAAAAAAGATATACGGTTTTAAAAACCGGATCGAATACGATCCAATTTTTTTTTAGAATAAAACGGATCGATTATGGATAGTGGTTTGTCTAAAATCCGGATATCGGTATCGTTTTATATTTAAAAAATAAAAAAAATAAAAAATAGCATAAAAAAAAAATGAATATTCAAAAAGAAAAAAAAATCTCAAAAAAGTAGATATTAAATATATATTATTAGATTGCAAAAAACCTTGTTAGAGAATTGAAATAAAAAAAAATAAAAACATCGAGATGCAAGTTAAAAAATCAATGTGATGGTAATGCATTATTATTTGTTATGTAATTTTGAATCATAAATTCACATATGTGTCAACTACTAAATGTAGAAGTTCTTATACGAAAAAATATATTTTTTTTTTATTTTGATAAGAAATAAAAAATGATTTTGAAGAAAATAATAATAAATAGAAGAAAAGTATGCGGATATCCGCTTTAAATGTCCGAATAAAGCGGATATCTGGATATCCTATTAAAACCGGACCGGATACGGATATCATTTTTGATATCCGAAAATCCGGATATCCGAATCGAAAATCCGAATATCGGTTTTGCTCACCCTAGCCCTAACTCATCATACTATCAAATCCCCTTTCTTTTTCTTTTTTGATAAATTGTGACAATAAAAGATGAAATTTTATCTCACTCCACGCATTTTATTTATCATACAAATCAAAACCAATCCAAACTTACATATTACATTCATAGGCACGACGAAAGCATAGAAATAAAACAACAAACTTAAGTGTAGCTTCGACTGATTAACAAGTTTCCTGCGAATGGATCAGCCTCGCTTCAACACAACAACCAAAATGGCCATAACTGCTAACCCGAAAAATGTTGTTTCCATGACTGTATCACCACTGACGTCTGCAGTTTCGTCAGAATTCGAATTGTTCGGAGATCCATTGCCACCGCCGAACAGATTGTTGAAGAAACCAGACAAGCCGCTCATCATATCTAGGACGGAGGTCTTGATCTTGTGTAAGATATTCTGAAATCCACCATCAGGGATGGATTCTCCTAATTCTGATTTGTTTGTGGTTAGTGGTGATGAGATTTCAGAATGATCAGAATCTGAAGATAACACCACAGTTGAATCCTTGGGCAATGGGTTCAAGCCTTGGAAAAAGATCACAGGCAATGTTAACTTTGCTACAAGAGTTCGACACTGTTGATTGTAGCAAACATAGTTCTTACATGCTTTTTGCGACCTCAAAAATTCTTGTAGTTCTTGGTTTTGCTGTACTGCATTCCATACATTTGGGTCGCTGACAATTGAAGCAACAACACTCTGACAAAACAGTGCATGATAGCAAGGTCGGCTCAATTAGGATAGCAAATAAGGAGGAAATTGTCTCTAAGAGAGTGCCTTGAAATGATATGAAAACTGGTAAATCAGTAACTGTAGGTTCAGACAGATAGGTAGACACCTAATCACACTTCCTCCACGCTGACAATAAGTGAAGACACAAAGAACCACAACAACTTGAACACAAACTCTCAAGCATAAAAGAGTTATCTCATCATTCTTACTCAGTTATACCCAATGAAGATTGAAAAACAAATGACATCAGCTGAATGTGAGTTAGTACCTGTGCGGCGGGGCTTTGTGAAGAAGCCTAAATGCCATGACAGCTGGTGCTGGAACAGCAGGCGCAACAGCGACCTCACTGGTAATACAATCTTTGGTTTGAACTGATGAGTTTGAAAGAGAAGAAAGAGATCTTGATCTGCTACAGATGAACCCAGATATCCAACTGAGGTGGGCGACAACAGATAAGCCCTGAAAAGGATTGTTCATAGACGAATTACGCAGTTGTTATGGGCATGAAGCTAATCATTTGGCAAAAGTCCACGAGTGGAATGCGATAAGTTCATTTCTACTTGATTTTACTACACGAGATCAAATCTCTCTATACCGTCAGAAAAATTAATCAATTGTTAACTGCTCTATCAAGAAATCTTCGTCCCCTAAGAAGATCTAGAAAGCAACCAAAGGTAAAGTACATAAATTTTACTTGTCAAGAGCCTCTGTAAGTTCCGAAGTAGCCTCCTTCGCCTCTCCAAAACTCGGCGCACCACCGAACACAACCCGATCCGCCTCAATCCCATCGTCGACGCCAACCCAATCGTCGACCTCCAAACACGGTTTATCCACGTCAGCCTCCGTCCTCGACGCCACAAGCTTCACTTCGTCGGTTGCGGCCGCCGAAGCACGCACCGACGAAACGCGCCTAGAGATGGTGGATCCGTGCTTGTGTACGGCCGTCGCCGCCGCAAGTCCCGCCACTTTGGCCGCCGTTCTGATCGTACCGCCTCCCATGGTGTCGTTTAAAGCAAACCCTTGATTGATTGTAGTGCTGTTTTAAGAAACGACCTATCTATAAATAGTGGTAACTGGGAATTGGGATTTTATCTCTCAAAGTAAAAGATATTAATTTGATCATAAATGCGGACCTCGGAAGATGATTCGTCGAATGATAGCGTGTAATGGATCACAACCAATAATGTAGAAAAATTCATTTATTATTTATACCGTTGAAGATCAAGAACATATACAAAAATCATAGCAATGCAAATAATCTCCTGGCTACATACATTAACCAGAAAGTTAAACGATACAAGAGAATCATTAATTGTATCCATTCTGTAAGTATAATTTCAATGAACCTTACATCGTATATCAAGAATTGAATCGACTCAACAAAGCATCCCATCCCAATAAGGAAAAAAGAAAACAAAATCTGGGAAACTGTCTATAGTATTAAGACAAAGCCTCCTCTAACAAAAACTGAGACTGCTCCATCAACTCAGGGCTCAACCTAAACATCAAAACACAAAACTCCATCTGACTAAGAGCACCATCGCCATCAACGTCTCCCTCTCGAACCATGGAACGGAGATCCTCGTCACACAGTTCTTGAAGCCCCAGCGAAGCAGCGTCTTTTCAGACTCTCGAAGGTTATGACTCCTTTGTCAGCATCCATCAGCAAGTAAAACCGTTGCAGAGCTCTTCAATCAGCCCATCACAGCCGAGCTTATCCGCCATCAGGGGCAACAAGTCTTGGAAATTTGACTGATCTTTAGATGCCATGGGATAAGAACAAGATTAAATCCCACCTCTCTTTTTTTTTATTTTCTTTTGTTGAGAGTAATAGCTCTTTGAGAGATGGGATTGTTCTCGTGAAGCTATTATATATAGAGAGAAAGAAATGAATTGCGGGGTGGTGCTGAGATTTCGTCGAAGAGAGAGGTAAACACGTTAAGTTGTTGGCTAACGAAGACAGAAGATGCATTATTTGTGATGTCAGCGATTACGAGTAACGAAAGGGTCAAAGAGAGGAACCTTTTTATTCGCCAAGGTAGCTGTAATAAGAAAGAAGTTGCCTATAAGTTTCTCGTTCCACTATCACTTGAGGAAGACACTGTTCTATTTGCTTGGACGGCATTTTCGATGACAGATGCAAGCGATTGACTTGAAGCTGAGCCCAACAAAGAAAATGGGCCAACTGGTCTTTTTTCTCAGGAAATTTCTGAAGGCAGTCATGGGTTGGTTGTACTGTGTAGCAGTACAAGGTGTTAAAGTACGACATTGAAGATTATGTTCCGAGTTCATACAATAGGTGAAGTACAATGCTTGCATTGACTTGTACTTTGCAAAAACTAAGAAGATGAGAACACTATAAAGGAAACCATGTATGTAGCTTCAGTGGATTGAAACGGTTAAGAGAGCTTCAGAACATCATTGAGTGCAGCGTTGATGATTTGAGATAACATTGTCCCTACATTTTTAAAACTAATGTGGGTCTTCATCATCAACCTTGCATCCAATAATGTTTTTTACTCTTCCAAATCACTACGTACATTCAGGCACCTTACTTACATTACAGGTATTGTCTATCGTAATTGTCTACATAAAGAACATGGATTTCCATTATTATTCCTTTACATGACAAGACATTGAATATCCGTTTTCTATACCATTTACCTTTATTAGCAACAATCTGAAAATAATTCGTGAAGGAAGAGTGAAAAAATTCCACATTACCTATGGAGCCATTAGTCCTTCAATCGTATATGCTAAAGACTCGGCCAAATCAACTTTGAAAAGAGAGTTTCTGTAAAGCATTCATCGCATCATAGTCTGGGTCAAGCTTCCTCTGCCACCCCTACAAGGTAGCCAAGAATGTTACAGAAATACATCATCAAAGTTCAGTAAGAAACGCACAATCTAATCACTTTAATCTAAGGTTTACCTCCAATACTAAAGTAGTAACAATCACAGCGCATACATTGCCGTCGATATTAACTTTGTGGCGCCGAACTTGTTCAAGCATTTGTTGCATGCAATCTGCTGGGTGGTGATAAACGTCGCCTTCTTCTGAACCCCAAAACTTGA
Source organism: Craterostigma plantagineum (assembly GCA_027422505.1). Classification (NCBI taxonomy): domain Eukaryota; kingdom Viridiplantae; phylum Streptophyta; class Magnoliopsida; order Lamiales; family Linderniaceae; genus Craterostigma; species Craterostigma plantagineum. The sequence goes on from JAPQWV010001011.1 coordinate 17,351, forward strand.
AGGTTTCTTTCACTTCCTGCAAAGAATCACAAGTTAGCAGATCACAAGAGACAAAGTAAAACATATTTGGTTGTCTCTTTGCTAGTGGGAAATTGACAGATAGTGAAGCATTCGAAATCAGAAACATACTGCAATGAAAGCATCAGGATTTGGGCAGCTCTGTTTTCTAGATAGTTTAAGAGTACACTCTGCAGCACTGTGGCCATCACGAAGGGCCACTGCCTTGAAGAAATCCATTAAGTTATCTCTGTCCTTTTTAGCAAGTTCAGCAGTCATGCCTACGTCGAGGAAGACGACCTGAGGACGTGTCTTAAACAGAGGTTTTATCGCACTTGTGCCTCCGTTTATTTCCCTGACAAGAATATTTCCTGGATGCATGTCCGCATGGATGAAATTGTCAACCTGAAATAACAAGAGGTGACTGAAGTCTATCGAACAGTAATTCGATAAAAAAAAAAAAAAACTCAAACTTTAACATACCAAGAGCATCTTTAGAAGTGAATGCGTTCCAATATGAGCAAGAGCAGTTTTGATGTGCTCATGTCCTTCAAGCCCATAGACATAGTTTAGGATGCTTTCTCCATGCTCATAAGTTTCCACCAAAACGGCGGGATGTACAAGAGGATACAGAGGTTTAGGGAACGCTACATCTTTCCAATGCCTGAAATTGTAGATAAAACGACTCAAATTAGCAGCCTCCCTCGAAAGATCAACCTGGGACATCATGAACACTGAAAACTGCTGTATGCTTTCGTCCAGCCTTAACCATTTCAGCGTAGGCAAGAAACTCGAGATCTTAGCAAACAGATTAATCAACGCAAAATCTCTCCGTATAGCTTCACCAACGCCGGGTGCCTGACTTTCACAGCAACGAGCATAGGCTTAATTTTCTTTCGAGGATACTGAAATCTGAGAATTGCTCGATGGACTTGCGCCACACTCCCCGATGCAACAGGGACCTCCTCAAAGCTTTCGAAAATCTCATGCAGTGGACGACCGAATGCTTTTTCTATACTTCTTTTTGTGTAGTTGAAGCTATGAGATGGAGCTTTGGTGTGAAGCTCAGAAAGCTCATTGCAGAGGTCATTCGGGAAGAGGTCTGGCCTTGCAGCAGCCCACTGGCCCCATTTATGAACGCCGGCCCAGCCTTCTCTAAGGTGACTCGAACCGTACGAATCCAAGATCTTCTGAACTTAATACCGAGAGAATCTGCAAAGGGTGCCATAACTATGCAAGGCCAAAATAGAATTGTGAGGTAAATGGCTCTCAGTATTAGGATCAGCCCTTCTAAAAGAGATAAAATCAACGAAACCACAAAGATATGTCCACCATGAGCATGAATGTAGAGAGTATCCTTGTCAAGTAAATTCTCTGCTTGAGCCAGAACTCGTCGATTCCATCCTAATTCTCCAAAGCGAATGCCATGATGCCTGGGGCTACTAAGTGTGAACGAGACAATAAAAAAGTAATTACATGTGCCATCCTGGTAATGGGTGTGGAGTTAGATCCTCGGTATGAACGTATCTCATAAAGCCTTTTCCATGCTATTTGGGCACGATGAGGTAACACATATCTTGTAGGTAAGCTATGCACACATCTACATCCACTGCTCTTTTGTTGTAAATCCGTAATTTTGCAGAATGCGCGCGACGAAAACCCTCCATGGGTACTTTTTCGGTAAGAATAGGATCTCCTTGCAACATAGTGTCCAAGTGGAGATGATGGCCTATTCTTGTTAGTGAAAAGAGCAATTTCGACAGCCGCCTAATACTGATCATTTCAGAAAAGAAGGAATTTTGTTTGCTTTAAAATGGACTCAGCATTCATCGCGCGTCCTTGACCACTTGAAATTCGATAATAAGTACCAATAGCACACGAGAGGAATTACAGTATATCAATCAGCACGGCAAGAACTGGTCTTCAATGTTATCTGCAAAGTGCAAACAACATCTCGCATCTTTCACGATCTTGAGGATTCAAATGACAGTAATAGGTACAACAGAAGTAGCAAATTTTTAATTAAGAGAAAAGCCCATCAAACATCATGTAACGATTAATACATGAAAGTAAATCTATTTCCTTCTCCAACGTACTTTCCCGAACATAACTCCCAGTCCCAGGGATCACCAGTACCAAAATTCGGATCGGATAACAACAAGTGTAGAAATGAAAGTGTGAAAAGGGAGAAAAAAATGAAAGAAGAGGCAAGATACCACTCAACTTCACTGAAGAAAAACGACTAACTCGATCAATAACCAGAAAGAAATTAACGGATCATAAAGTGACGAAAGCGGCCAAAGAAATCAGCTGCGCGCGAAATCCAACTAAGCCATATGTAAGGTATCACGATCACCAATGACCTCGTTACTTGTCTGCCATCGTCTACAGCAGTGCTGCAGTAGAGTCGAAGTTAAATTTTTATTCTTTAAAATTAAATAAATGCGAAAATTAAACTTCGTAAGCATAATTAATCAAGATTATTCGATTAAATTAACCAGCGTTGAGTCGGTTATTGCGTCGGGTCGGGTTGTCGAAATATACACGGTCATATATATGAAAAATACCCCATATATTTCTTCTATAATAAGAAAAACTGGAGAAATTAATTAATCACAGGAAAACACTGCAAGCGGAAAATCATAACGTGAGAATTTACAGCTCTCTCTAACACTGTTCTTGCAATAATTTTCACCAATAAATGCGATGCTCATCCATTCTAAAAAATGCTTCGAATATTAGATTGGCATTGTCGATCTTAACCATGCAACAATTGTTCATTCTTCTTTCATCATGATCAGATGGCGATGCATCCGAATCTTCGAGCCAATCGAATCGAAAAGATGTTCCAAACCAGTCCCCAAAGAACTTGTCCAATAGTTCATCTCCAACTGCTCCCATTAGCGAAGGCAAGGTCTATGACAAGGCTGGTGTGGTTGGCATATTAAAGAAAAAGGTCCCTGCACTAACCGACAAAGAACCGAATCCTGAGTTTTTCCAGAGACTAGATAGAAGAGCTTCGGTTGAAGTGAGTCCCACGAAGATATGCTAATTCTTCAAAATCACAAAATGAACAAGGTCAGAATCGATTGAGGCAGGTCGAGGGGGAAGCACTGATCTTAATACCCAGAGTAACAATGACCCTATGAAAACGACAAATGGAAGGATACATAGGGAAACTATTGATGTCTGAGCAATTCTACTGAAATGGATACTTTTGAGAAATACCGGTGAGGGACCGTCGAACAATAAAGGAACTTGGTCGGCTATTCAGAGGCAACTTATGCAATTGGAAAGACAGCAGACTTATATCATGAATACGTTGCAGGTATGTTTTTTTTTTTCCATTTGCATCAAATGTTCATTGTTCTCAAACCAAATTTAACTAATAAATCTTCTTCGCTGCAGGAATTTATGGGCGGGTCCCATGATAGCATGGTCACACTAGAGAACAGAATACGCATGCTAGAGAGGATTGTCGAAGACATGGCAAGAGACTTCTCGATATCATCGGGTCGAAGGGGAACTGGTAATTCCATGGTTTGGTTTAGATGGATCCTCCAATAGGCCTCTTAACAAGTACAGCGGTGGTTTCCCTGAATATTCCAGTGGTAAGTTGGGAAAAGGTCTCAACTTCGACGAGAGATTCGCTGCACTTGATGGTTTTACATCTTCGATGAGATCACGGGGCCCATTTCTAAGATCCGATGCACCCAATTCTTGGGATTTCCATGCCAATGGTAAAAACACGCGAATGGGCTCGAAACGAACTGATAATTCGGACAACGAGGCAGATCAAGCTGGTACCAGACGAGGCTGGGAAAAAAGGCTATGGCCCATTTAGGTTTGGCGAGGGACCTTCTGCTAGGAGCGTCTGGCAAGCTTCAAAAGATGAAGCAACCCTAGAAGCTATAAGAGTTGCTGGCGAAGACAATGGATCTGCCCGAATAGTTGCCATACCAGAAATGACTGCTGAGGCTTTATTAGATGACGACGGAGCAGTTCAAGAACGTGATCCAGTTTGGACTTCTTGGAGCAATGCAATGGATGCGCTAAATGCCGGCGACTTGGATGCTGCTTTTGCCGAAGTTTTGTCCATTGGAGATGATATATTGCTCGCAAAACTCATGGACAGATGTGGGCCTATTCTTGATCAACTCTCTCAGGAGATTGCTGGTCAAGTAGTCAATGCTGTTTCGTACTTGCTCGTGGAGGAGAACTTGTTCGAAATGTGCTTGTATTGGGTTCAGCAGGTACGCTCCATGCTTTTCTTTAAGATACATCGCGTGAACGAAACAAAACAAAAAAAAAAGCTCGAAAGTTCAATTCTAACGTTTGGGATGAACCAATCATGAGAGTCTACTCCATTCTACGACGTTTCCTTGCGTGCAGTTGGCGGATATTGTAATGGAGAATGGTGCAGATGCTGTAAGCATTCCGTCGAAGTCAAGCATGAGATTCTACTCAATCTGAACGAAGCATATTCGTCGTTCGATTTACCTGAAGATTGGGAAGGGTCAACGCCTGATCAGCTCGTGCTTCAATTGGGATCTGCCTGGGAAATCGATGTTGCCAACTAGCTTGCCACTACATCTTTGCTTGATGGTTAACTTTTCTTCTGTAGTTTACACCATTGCTTTGCTTAGCTTAGTTTGTCCCTATCTTGAGATAAAATACAAGTATTTAGTGATCTAATATTGTGTTATTGCTGCCTTTTTTTCTTGTATCTACTGTCCATTCTCCTTATCTATTGTAGGAAGCTTCCACGATGTATGGGTGGTATAGATAGCTATGGTGTGTGAATAAGTTATAATGTGTATAGCCACACATGCTTTGCTTGTATGTCTATTACAAGGGTTTCGATTATAAGCTTTGTATTATATGCATACACAACTTTTAGGTGGTTATAAGTTGTGTATCACTAATTCCTACACACTTCGAATATATCTATAAACACTTACATCATTATACAAATAATAAATACAAAAATAAAAACATGTTAAATACAATACAATAAATTCTTGTGTAGCCATACATAAATAACTTATACCATGTCATTCATAAACATGGATATCAAACGATCTCATGAAAAACCCAAGGAAAAATCGTCAAATTTTAAATGATTCATGAATTGTAACGATTTTAGGAATTGAGGAGCAAAGATTCAAGGAATACACATTGTAATTGTCGCACGCAAGTGACAAGTCAAATGTTGTAACACAAGCGAATCAGTCAGCTGTAGAGATTTGATTTTTCCAAGAATATATGATACGTTACGTATGTAATACACAACGCGGCCATCGAGCAATCAGGGGGATTCCATTCCTCATTTCTTTAATTACATATAGTTTAACCCTCTAACGCTTCTGTCGAATCGAAGCGCATCGTCCATCAATCGAGACGAGAAGTTGCACCGCGGTGGGGCGCTGGCATAGCAGATCCTCGCCGGAATTATAGAGGGAAAATGATTGCTTGGCTAAAGAAACTTGCGATCGAATTTGGAGCTTCGTTTTTATGGTTGGTCTGCTTGATTTACTTCACTCAGGTGACCGCTTTTGTATCCCTTTTTTTTCCGATTTTCGTACGAGTTACTGCGTGCGATCATTGTGTTTGTATTTATCATATATATCAGATGAGCTGGCTGTATATGAATAGCATTTGTTCGATAATTGATCGGCTGTTAATTACTGAAACCAGTGGTAAATTTGGCAGTATTCTTCTTTCAAGTTTCATTCTTTGTCCTGTGGGCATCAGAAGCTTCCAGGATTTTTATTTTATTATACCTATTTTCTATATCGATGTGTGTGGTATCATGTACGATTTACAATTGGGATGTATTAGTTTGCACTAGTCAGTTTACATTGATTCGTGATGAAGCAAGTAGATGAAGGTTTTTGCAATCGTTCGAGATTCTATTGCTTGCGTATTTAAACTTCATGTATGATTTCCAAAATTTATATTTCATGTTTACCTGGTTTGGTGTCAGGGTTTCAGATCATTTGTTTGGACTGCTGTGTCGTATCAGCTCAAAGACAAACTACAGCTAACACCCTCAGCATCCCAATTTGTGACCTCAATAGCATTTTTCCCATGGAGTGTCAAACCATTATACGGGTATTCATTTTGAAAGTAACAATGTTTTCCTAGTTGTGATGGTGATGCATGTCTTACCATGTTTTACTAAAGCTTGTTTCGGATGAATCGTTTGCATTGAAGTGGAGAAATGATTCTCATATATGTCTAATTATGCAGGATCTTATCTGATTGTATACCGATTCGCGGCAGAAAAAGAGTTCCTTACTTGGTCATTGCAACATTGCTTTCTCTGTTCCCGTGGATAACCCTGGGGATAAGTGTATCCTCCAGGACCTTTAGTGTGCCTCTCATGATTCTCTTGACGGTGCAAAATCTGGGCTCTGCTATGGCTGATGTTGTGATTGATGCTATGATAGCCGAGGCAGTTAGATCTGAGCGGTTAGTCTTCATATTCAATCGTATATGCTTGGATTAGCTACTTTATGGTGATGCGTATGGTTGTACTGTGACCTGATTAAAAAGATCTACTCTTCAACAGGGCATCTTTTGCTGGTGATCTGCAGTCCATATCATGGATGGCCATGGCTTTAGGAGGAATTGTTGGGAGTTTATTTGGAGGATATGCACTAACTAACTTTCCGATAGAAAAAATATTTCTACTTTTTTCAGCATTACCATTGGTACAGCTCTTATCGTGTGGTTTAGTTACGGAAAGCACTTCGGGCGACAAAGCTGACTCTACACGTTCAACTTCTAATGGAGATTCCAGGCCAGCAAATGGCAGAGATATGGATGAACATACAATTTCAACTGAGAAGTCAATGAAAAGTACCTTGAGACGCAAGAGAAGTCGGAAAAATTCAAACCAAGGGCCTGTTTCTGAAATTAAATTTGATGTACTTGAAGCCCGTGGCACACCAGAAACGAAATGGTACCATTCGTTTAAAATGGCAACTGTCACACTGTTTGGGGCTTTTCGACAGCCAATTATTTTGAGGTAACTAGTGAGTGTACTAGTTGATGTGATAATCTTGACTACACAATAAGATTTATGCATAGTTGTTTATGGCATGCTGTTATGGTGAAATAAACACGTCCACTTAATTGCAATACTTGGGATATTTTAATGATGTTCTGATGTTAATAAACTAATTTTTATCCCCTCTTGTTGTGTATCCTAGGCCTATGACCTGGTTTTTCCTGGCACACGTGACTGTCCCGAACATCTCAACTGTCATGTTCTATTACCAGACTGAAGTGCTCGAGTTGGAAGCAACATTCTTAGGAACAGTACGTGTTATTGGGTGGTTGGGCCTCATGATTGGAACCTTTATTTACAATCGATACTTAAAGAAAATGAAACTACGCAGTATCTTGTTGTAAGTCGATCGCAGGCCCTATCATATTCTCTTCACTTGTTCCCCTAGTAAAAGTAGTTCATACATCTGATGATCATCACTTTTACTCTGTTTGAATTGATTCAGCTATGCTCAAACTGGTGTGGCAATTATGACTCTTCTTGATGCAATTCTCGTGTCAAGATCAAATCTTTCACTAGGCATATCAGATAAAGTTATGGTGCTTTTCGGGACAGCGCTTTCTGATGGCGTCAATCAATTCAAGTAAAAAGTTCTTACTTGCCTTGAACCGTTTGAAACTTAGAACAACAAACTCGTCACATTTACACTCACATCTTGACTGTGACTACTGTGATTGCAGATTTATGCCATTCCTCATCTTATCAGGACAGCTTTGTCCACCTGGGATAGAAGGAACTTTGTTTGCACTCTTTATGTCCATAAACAACTTGGGTTCGACGATTGGATCATTTGTAGGTGCTGGGCTGGCTTCCTCTCTCAATATTTCATCGGGGAATTTTGACAGTCTTCTCTTGGGCATCATCATACAATTCGCATGCACTTTTATTCCAATTTTATTCCTTTTTTTGGTACCAAAGGAAGCTACAGGATTATCAGCATAGGATGATGATGTAGAATAGATAGCACAATATTGAGGATTCTTTCTATCATCTGCTAGGAAAATGAAAGGAAAACTTTTGTTACAGATTAGAGTTATTGAGATTATTGGTCCTCTGTGAAGCAGATTTCATTGCAACAGAGGTTATATATCATTACTTTTCTTGATATTTGGTTCAAGTGCCTGCTGATTCTGATTTTCTGTCAGTGTATTCTAAATGTTGCTGAATAGTAGAGAAAACATGGCCAGGGACACGATCATGAAAAACATCCCTTTATTCCTCTTTACCAATCAAGAACAAGTCAAACAATTATCAGCATCCAAGGCACAGATAAAAGATGCAGAGAAAACAAGCCAAACAGTTCAGAGAAACACCCCAAAAGCAAGAAAAAAAGACCCCCACAAACCACATTCACCACATCAACCATTCAAATCAGAAAGCGAAAGCAAGTGAAGAAGCAAGGAAAGCTGCAATAATCCCAACACTGCCACTGACAATGCTCGAACCGCCGTTCTTGTCTCTACCATTATTATTGTCAGCAGGCGAGGACTCTTCCGATGGAGCTGGAGAAGGATTTGTCACAGAAGCAGAAGGTGGAGGAGATGGTGGCTCTTCGCTGGACGGAGAAGGAGAAGGTGGCGGCACATTACTGTTATTGTTTTTGTTGTTCCTTTGAGCCAAGACGACCACTATCAACTTTTCGTTCTTATGGCAATGATCGGACACACCGCTGATGAAGTAGTGCGGGCCCGAATAGTTAAACTTGTACAGGGTGTGGCCATCTGTGAATTTTGCTAAGGGAGACGACGAGTTGCAGTTTGCATAGTCTTCCTTGGTTACTTGTAGAACAGAGTCTTGATCGGGAGAGTAGATAAACACTGCATGGTATTACAAACAGACGTATGAAAGTTGCATCAGATTTGTTCATTGGATGGTTATGGTGATGAATGAAAAGCAATAACTTACGTAAGGTGTCTCCAACTTGAAACCTGTTCTTTTCTGCCCATTGGTTGTACACTGCTGCATTAGGATCAGAAGGAACTTGCCACTTTGCTGTTGGCCCACCAACCTTGAAATCAAATGCTTCGCCATTCTTTATGATCAGCGAAAGAATGCACGAAAGCCCGAGTAAATAAATGGCTTTTGCACTCGATAGAAAACTTGTTTTAGCCATATGGAGGAAAATGCAAGAGCTGGTAGTGGCCTTGAGCTGCTTGAGATGTGGTGAAGAATAGATCTCTGTTGAAATGCAGGCAAGGTGATTGGAGAGTATTTGTAGGCAGCAAATTGCGCCAACTTTTTTACGATCTGTAGAACTGAAGCTTGAGCTTCTTTTTGTGGATTCTTTCTTGGCTTCGAGGAGAAGTACTTTTAGAAAAATTCATTTTATTACATTCAGATGATCAGTTTTGTTTATGCTTTGCGTGGTAATAATCAAGAATCTCCGTGTCTTGCACTTTGGAAAATGGTATCTAGGAGAGGGGAGACTTGAGAGAGAATAGCAACGAGAATGTTGTTCGCTGTACATCGTGTGTTTCTAACGTGGTTTGTTGTTGGGCCTTGTTTGGGCTCATCCCTGATGAAAAAACGTTCTATTGGGCCTTGTTTAGGGTTCATTGCTGATGAAAAACGCCTTAGTGGGCCGTGTTGGGCTCATCCCTGACGGGAAACGCATTACTGGGCCTTGTTTTGGCACCCTGATGGAAAACGCATTACTGGGCCTTATTTGGGCTCAATCCTGATGGGCCTTAAATGGGCTCGTCCCTGATGAAAACGCACTAATGGGCCTTGTTTGGTCATCCCTGATGGAAACCGCACTACCGGGCCTTGTTTGGGCTCATCCCTAACGAAAAAACGCACTGGTGGCCTTTTTTGCTCATCGCTGATGGGCCTTGACTGGACTCATCATTGATGAAAAACCTTCATTGGGCCTTTATGGGCTCATCCCTGATGAAAAACGCAGTAGTGGGCCTTTTTGGGCTCATTCCTGATGGGATTTGATTGGGCTCACTCAACCTGATGAAAACCGTATTACTGGGCCTAATATGGGCTCATCCCTGATGGAAAACGCACTAGTGGGCCTTTTCTGGCCCATATCTGATGGAACTTGATGGGCTCATCCCTGATGAAAAACGCATATTGGGCTTGTTTGGGCTCATCCCTGATGAAAATGATACTGGGCCTTGATTGGGCTCATCCTTGCAGGAAAACGCATTACTGGGCCTCGTTTGGGCTCATCGCTAATGAAAAATGATACTGGGCCTTGATTGGGCTCATCCCTGCGGAAAACGCATTACTGGGCCTTGTTTGGGCTCACTCCTGATGATGGGCTCATCCCTGATGAAAACTGATACTGGGCCTTGATTGGGCTCATCCCTGCTGGAAAACGCATTACTGGGCCTTGTTTGGGCTCATCACTGATAAAAAACGATAGTGGGCCTTGATTGGGCTCATCCCTGATGGAAAACGCATTTCTGGGCCTTGCTTGGGCTCGTCCCTAATGCTAAATGCACTAGTGGGTCTTGTTTGGGCTCACCCCTGGTGAAAAAATTTAGTGTCGCACATGTCACGAGCACGACTAAGAAAAACTAACGAGTCAGATTAGATAGTAGAAAAAGAAACAAAATTCCCAAAAACAAGACAAATAAGCGTACAATTAGCACATACGTTTACACTCAAAACTCAAAATTTCCAATAAACAAAAATATCATGTACACAGACAGTACTTGCAAAATGGTACGCTCTACACCTGTTGTTTGTGTGCTATTATATACTACACGTACAACAAAACGAACAAGAGAAAACTTACATTCTCAACCAAATCTTTCCCAATGAAACAAACAGCAACTAAAGCTGAGTCTTTAATCTGTCCAATAAGTTCTGCATGCTTCCCAGCTTTTCGTTTAACTGATTGAAATCGTCGAGATATTTTGACGACAACTGCAATATACTCATTTCGTGGGCCAGTGCAGCACACTTTGCCTTGGCATCCGAAATTGTTTTCTCAAGAGAAGAAACTGTGGATTCCACGCTTGAACTCACCAACACATCATGGGTTGGACTAGTTACCCTGCTTAACTTATCTGGTGTAAAAATTCTGTCAAAACCTTCGCTTCCTGGATATTTCAGCAGAATGCAATTATATTTTAAGATCTACAGGGAAATAGGAATATTTTATCTGAGACGAGACGAGGATTTTGAGTTATTTTCTGATTCCTACCCAAGTTACTAAGTTGGTTGATTGCTGCCGAGCCTACGGAATGCTCTAACTTGAGAATACGCAAGATCCCGGCTGCTATTCGACCCATTGACTCAACCTCAGATCTGCAGAGGAGTGTGAGGTGCTGTAGCTCATCTTTTCTCACCTCGGCCTCCATCTAATAAAATTGTCAAATAGGATAAAACCAGAAAAGAATATCAATGTAAAAATTAAAAGGGCGAATGAAGAATGGAAACTTCATTTTACCGGTTCTTTAACAGAAAATTTGACATTTCCCACCGCCCAATTAATTACTGTGTCACCGGCATCATTATAATCATCTTCCTCAGAAGCCACAATGTCGATTTCCACATTCACGCCCCCATGCCTGTAGCAGTATTCTTTTCACATGTTGGCCAACCGTTGCGAAAGCCTGATCCATCGGTTACCGTTATAAAGCTTATCTTTTCCAGCCAATGGTTTCAAGATCTGAAGACCTTCCATGCCAAGCTGCAGCAGCAAGCATATGATTTGCTTAAGTAATGGCTCTCATAATCAGCCATTGCTATTGTCAAGCATGCTTCATAAAAAAAAATGATAAGAAAGTACTCACCGTAATCAGCTCGATGGGTATTTCAGCTTTCTGCTTGGTTTCATGTTGCCACCTCTTGGCTTGCTTTTGGATTGGACACGCACAGATTGGAAAGTTGTATGCCAGTTCCTTTCTTCTCTGTCATAACCTTGAAAATTATGGAACGATATCCTATCTGTCATCTCCTCTGCACCTTCCAAAGCAAATAACCAGTCCTTTAACTCAATTGATATTTCCAAGTCATCGGGTGCACCCATATGAGAGAGACTATTGCCTTTTCCCGCCTCTGAACTTCCAACTACAACGGATCATAGAGAGCAAACCAGTAAGTAACGGAACACAACACACAAGTGTATCATAGAACAAATCATTAAGTAAAATCGCAGATTTACGTACTCTCTGCATCCATCATGTGGATGATCCTTTAAAAATCTTAAATAAAGGTCCATCCGTCAAATGCTTGAATCCTCTAGTAAGACCATCCCCGGGTCCACCATCAGGGCCGAGAATGCCAAACCTATGAAGCAAATACTCTGCATAATTCATACCTCCACCGAGGCGAACTCCAGCGATACAAGCTGACACATTCAAACTGTGCAACTCAATGTCTTGTACACTATACGGGACCATATGAGAAATAGAAACGTCCAGAAACGGAACTGTATTAGTTTTGTTGTTTGATGTCCTACAGCTCTGCACCCAAAAGACGGTTCTTAACTTGTGGAGTTCATTCCTTTCAAAAAGATCGTTTTCAGTAACTGTTGAATCAGACCCTCTTTCACCAAGAGCATCAGCACAGTCCACCACAACCCTTTCCCACCTTATATTCGATGAGATCGCCATAGCACCGCCAAAAGTTCTGTGGTTGGCTTTAATGGACAGATCATCACCGACAAAACAAACTAGCGGAATTTTATGGGAGGGTTAGAAGATTCAAGAAACCTTAGTTGAATATTCTTCACAGCCAGATTTACAGCGGTATCAGCGGGTACTTTTTCCATCATGCTTCCACCAGAAGATGCTACTTCCTGCCCAGCTTTGTTTTTTCCATGTATCGTTATTTTTTCACTTATGCCACCAAAGTATGCATACACATCGAGGACAAAGAATAACTGCTCAACCGAGGTGTTTGAAATATATTGTTGACAAGCAACTGCTACCCTGACAACACCTCCAGGAGGTGGAACTGTTGTGAGGGGGCTACCATCTGCAGTCACCATCGCTACTTCAAAACACAAATCTTTCATCTCAACACATCTCCATAGATCCGACTCCATTGGAGAACTCTCGTTGGCAAGCAAGTTATTGGAGGTCTCCAGAGACAAACTAAGCAAAGAAGCTTCAGCAGACAATTTCTTTTGGCTGGCATCAACTGGTTGGGATTCCCAAAGACAGAAGCACGCAGGGTCCTTCTCAAGGTCCAATAACCTTAGTCGTAGAGAAGGTGATTGAGAAAGCGTTAAATCTTCAATATGAAGTTTTGCTCCTGAAAACGTACTTTGAAATGGCATGTCACAGTTTCTGAAGGAATCTAACTTTCCAATTTCCAGAGGAACTGTCACATCTAAACCTTTAAGGTTTAATACAAGTGAGTTAATAGAGAAATTTGGCAGTATGGCACCGGAATTAACTATGACTCCGTCGACCAAAAAGGATAATATCCTCAAACAAGATTCTTCCTGAAGATGAATCTGAGACACAGAGGGAGAAAGTGGTTAGCATTTATTTAGCATAAAGTGGTTAGCACTAATTTAGCATACAGAAAACAAGATTGGAGTACGGAATGGCATGCACCATCAGTGGCTGACAGTCAATGACAGTCCTAGAAGCAAAACTCGGTGGAATTGGAGAGGGCAATAGCTGGAGAGAATGGAGTGAAATAAGTGGTTCACTGCAATTCCACTGCCAATGCTGATCTCCGAGAGGATATATTTGTGGACAGAAGTTTTTACCTGTGTAACAGCAATAGAAGACAGCACACTCATAGAAGTAACATTAGGGCGATTCGACAAAAAAAAACTTGTCGATTCCCAAACATTTGGAATTTGTTCAATTTCAACATACAAAATTCTGGAACTTCGAAAGTATCATCATCTGAAGCAGCCTGCACTGAAGGTTGTATCAAGGTGCACAGCGGTGGTGAATATGTGTCCCTGCAGTTTTAGCCATTTAGCTTAAGTCATAAACTCATGGATAACTGTTTTGCATGTTAATGATAGCCAGTATGTCTTTTCAAGTATATATTTGCATTATCAGCATCATACCTCAAAAATAATCCACCTATCATGACCCGTGTCAAGTTTTTGGCATTTTCTCCATCTGAAACACTAGCCTGATCAAAGAAATGTATATAAAAAAAATGCAATATAGATTTTGCAGGCATACAATCAACAATCATAAGTGAAAATAGTAAATCTAAAGATACAAACCCGAGAAAATAGTAATGATTGCATTAAAAGTTCTAGCCGGAAATCTGCAATCACAAAATGTTTATTAGATTAAAATTTCAAACTAAATCAGCTCTAGGTGATTGCTATCAATCGCAAAAAAAATCTTCGCAAATAAAACCAAAATGCAAAAGCAGTAACAAAAAAACTTATGAGCAGTTGAAGACATGGAAAACTAACCGGCATCCTTAATGCGGATAAATATATGATCGACTGCTACAGAGACCAAAGATCGACCAGCTGCTTCTGCAGATCCCTGTTAGGTAAGTGGTACTGGTTGGCATATTATCTAAAGGAGCTTATACCAATGTTGAGGCCTACAAGTAGAAGTCGGAAAGTATGCCCAGGAAGAAACAAAAATAAAACCGCACCTGCTGAGCAGTTGGATTTACATCCCCTCTATTTAGACAGACATAAAATCCCGTGAAGAAACGGAGAAGAGCCCGTAATCCTGATAACGTTGAGCTTTAAATTATGGGATCCCAGAAGAAGAATCGTAAAAAATGTTCTTAATCTTGCCTGGTTCACTTAAAGAAGGACAGAGTGCTTCTGCTATATGCAACTGAACTTCAAGCCCCAATGGAGCATTTAACTCAGTCCTTTGAATTGTTATCTATAATAAGCGAAATAATTGTTATCTTATATATGCTCCTGGGCAGTGTTAAGGACAAGTAATTAACTTTAAATAAAATGTGCATACAAAAGCTTCTCCAGATATTCCCTCTAAGAATCGCTCCCCGCCAAAGAATGCCCTCTTTGCCCCATCTTCGTCTTTTTTGTTAGACCCTTCTTGGAATTTTGAAAAGTTTGCTTCAGTAAACATATCCGGATGTGGTAAGAGGTCAAAAGACAAATGTCCCCACTCAAGTTTCTGCAGAAACGGAAAGGTTGTACAATGGCCCATACATAGTGCGAAGTCAAAAAAACAATTAAGATTCTACCCAGTTACCACAAAGACATAAGAAAAATATTGTAAGACCACATATCATATGACAGGTATTCTGAAAACCAAAACAGAACACAGCACGTGCGTTCACCAAACTGACTCCAATGTATTAAAA
This sequence comes from Craterostigma plantagineum, assembly GCA_027422505.1. Lineage (NCBI taxonomy): Eukaryota > Viridiplantae > Streptophyta > Magnoliopsida > Lamiales > Linderniaceae > Craterostigma > Craterostigma plantagineum. Next base: position 32,661 of record JAPQWV010001011.1, read on the forward strand.
ATAGATATGAAGCATTTACCTTGAACACGTATATGAACTTCTTGTCACTTGAAAAGTCCCTCGCTTCTTTCAGATTTACCATCTGTTAGAGGAAAAAATATATATGGCTTGTTCTGCAAAGATGCACTTGAACCATGCATTAAAAAGAATATTACGACAATAACCTCCCAGCTTTCATTGGTCGTATAGAGCACAAGATTGCGCATGGTGATTGAAGCCATTGGTGACGCCCTGTTGTAACGTAAAATTAAGGAATATCGTAAATATTTGTTTCTTGAGCAAAGAACTTGATGATACATGAGTTCCTCATTTCTCTCGGCCAAATTTGTTCATAGAGTACCAAGTTCACTTTCCATCACATAAAAATATAAAATGAATCTTTTGATAAAGCAACTACGCGAATTCAAATAGTAATGCCTTCGAAATGCTGCACCTCTAACTCCATTACAGAAGGGAGAAAAAACAAAAACTAATATGTATTCTGCTTCAGATCTGCATATTTAGTTGCTTCTCAAAGAAAAACAACAACAGGAAGATGAACAGCATGAAACCTAATGATTCAACTGCAGGTCCAGCGCAAGATGCACCTACTTTTGAACACAAACCATTCCAAATTCAGATTTCAACATAAAAATGACATCATCACATACATTGTTAATATCAGACAAATCGAACAGATGAATTCCTGATTATAAATATTTACGAAAACCCTACACACCCACTCTTGAAACAACCCTCTAATAAGAGCTTAATATCCCAGACAAAACTGCATATAGCTTAGCATATCAGAATAAAAACATCATGACACTCAATAGCCATATACATATGAGTATGAAAAAAAACATTAAAAAGTCAATAACATTTTTACCAAGTCGCTCCTCCTCTTTGTCGAGCACCACCATGTGTTTCAAGTAATAGATTAACAGTGTGCACTTGAATTGTCATTCCATCAGCAATCTGGTAAATACAACCAAGAATATTGGTCATTAGCATCATCCAAATCCACTTGCATGAAATTATAAGTGATAATCACATCATCGTCAGGGGATTAGTGAAACTCATAAACTAGAAAACACGAACCTTGTCAGCAAACCCATACCCACTGCCCTTTCCTATGCTGGAAGACGACACAGGACTGAGAAAACAAAAAAGTTAATTTTGGAAAGAGAAGTGGCAATCCAAACAATCTTAGATAAACGATCGACCAAAATAGATCCTTTAAACCCTTAGGCATGCCTGTTGAAGTTATTTGATGCATCTATATCATCATTTTCCTCCAAAACAAGGTCCAGTCGGTCAATTAACACCACAATAGGCTCCATTTGCACCATACTCACCGATGGCAGCTATAAAATTGAAAAGAAGCGCACATCACCCGCCAAAATTAGTACAACCTCACAAACAGAACATCAAACCTCGACTCTAATCCACAATAAAAAAAAAAAAAAAGAGAAGAATGCAATACAATAATCTCCAATTTTCCAACTTTCGCCGTGGTCACATTCAAAGCTGGCGGCAACCCAAGGCTCGCATGTAAAGCATCCCCATTTACATCTACAATGAAAATTAAGCAGTAAAACAATCACCAACGAAACTCACTAAACTGCCTATAATTAAGATCAGTAACTACTACTATTAAAGCACAATGAAACCTAAATTGGAGAGCTGCACGGTGCGTCCCTGCAATTTGAACTGATCCCTGGTGAAAGACTTCAGCCAATACTTCAGAGTGTACTCTAAAGCTCGGGCCAATATCGATTCCATATCAATTTCAACTCGCTACAGTTGCGGCGTCCCTTCGATCCAATATCGACGTACGATTGATGTCACCGGAGCAACTTATATATCACTCTGAGCTCGTGGATTTACAAACGACCTAGAAGAATGTTCTCTTGCAACAAACATTCAAGTGTGGAAGGGAAAGAGAACCAAAAAAGCAAAGGCACGCTACGCCTTTAGAGGGTTTTAACGGGTCGGAAAAAGTGGCTGGCACCTGCTCAGGTGTAGAGAAATTTCGGCGGTCGAATACTAAATGATTCGGCAGTTTGATGGCGAAACTCGAAAGCTGCGAAACAGAGGATTGGAGCCTTAGCGTTGGATCTCGAAATGTCGTGCGTGCGTGTCAGAACCAGAAACAGTTGGCGGGGAGGGAGAAGTGTCCTTTGTCGTTTTTGGTCATTTTTCTTTCTACTTTCCTTTTCTTTTTGTTGTTTATTTTTTTTTTACAATTTTTTATAATAGCAATATATAGGGTATATAGGATATACGGGATGAATAGAATTCATAATTTTATAGCAAACCTGCAATATATTGTATAGTCATCCCGTGTTCATATATATAGAAATGTATAGTGCATTGCTATATAAAAAAAAAAAAATTGGGTATTTGCCAAATGTTGAAACACTATTACTTGAACGTGATAAATGGACTAAAAAATTGCCATAACATAGTTTCTACTCGAATAGTAGCATTAACGTCAACATTTATCTTTTCTTAAATACCTCAATTCTTAAACTCTTTCTTACTCTCCATTTATAAATAATTTAATATTAGGGTATATAGGATTACACTAGAATAGAAATAGCCATAATATTTTATATAATCAACCTAATTGATAGTTACAGTTATAGAAGTATGTACGTAGCGGGTTTTCTAAGTTAAAACAATATGTTAAAAATTGTATTACTGGAAAAACAAAATACATCGTTTTACGAGCCAATTTTCCTTCCGAATACCTCAATTCAATCTTCTTCCTCCACACACACGAATCTTCTCAAGAAATAAAATCAATGTCGTCGACGCCACCAACCACCACTTGTAGCGCCCGCCGCCGACCCTCTCTGATTCCGTCAAGATTGTTGATCAAATTCAACGTGGGGCTGTCAAGATTGTAAAATTGGCATTAAAAGATTTTATATTTAGGCACATATTCATTTGGCCCGTGAGAGAAGAGAAAACTAATCTGCGATAATCTCAGGAATTACGGGGATTTCTTTGGTTTCTCTTCTGTCGGATAAAAATTATGAGAAGTACTGAGCATCGTTTGGACGATGATGATCGAGAAAACGAAGAGAGCATTATTCTTGCATTTTGGGGCTCTTGTATTCCTTATAACAACAAGATATGTGGAGAGCAAGCTAACAGAAGACCATATACTCGCTTGCTTGATGGATATTGGAAACATCAACCAGGAAACGGTAAGAAGCTTCGTGCTCATCGACCACATTTGCTCTCTTGATGGAACCATTGTATCGTTCAGCCCATATCTTTTCGACATGTTTGTTCATGGTGATTTGCTATTCATTCTCGTCGAAAGGCATCGACAAAAGTAATTTTCTGCAGGCTTATTTATTGAAGATCACATGTGGACTAGACGAACTCGGAAGCAGTGGTGGAATCTCCACGATACACATGCCCGATAAATGGATGATGCCTTTTGCCCTAAAATCGAGCAAATCCTTGTAGATTGTTTAAGAGAAAAGAGACTCATTACCCCCGCAAAGGAGAAGGCACGATCCGTTATTATTCTTTGAGGCGTAAGTTGATTCAGAAATCAGACGAAGACAACTCTGATTTAATTGCGCTTTTCCCAAGTCTCAACGGTTCAGACCCATCTCATACATCTGATGCCAGTTCTTCGTCGAGAGCTTCCAATGCTGCTGCTGCTGCTGCGTCAATCAATAAACAAAACAGTAGCAATGATTTCATGATAATCGTTGTTACCTCTGCTTCTGTGATCTTCGTCCTTGCTTTGCTGCTGCTGTGCTGTTGCTGTCGTGGAACTGTCTATGGACGAAACAAAAACGACGAGAGACCTCTTCTGAGCTTAAGCCTAAGCGACTATTCTGCGGGTATCTTTCCTCACAAAAAAATCTTCTTTCATGTCCTCCTAATCATATAAGATTCGTAACTGATCTTCCTCGTATGTCTTAAAAAGAATCTTCCCAGAAACCATTCTCCGTAGGGGCTTCGATGGACGAAGAGAATGTCAACACTCACGAAAAATTCGCACATAGCAACAGAAGCGGGAAATCCTACGAGCTAAATCACTTGAGCAATCCAAGAATCGAGATTCCTATTGAAACAAACTCCGTGGAAACTTCAGGAATATCTTCTGCACAAGGATTGCCTCCACTGAAACTGCCGCCTGGGAGAGTGGCTGAGCCTCCCAAATCTCCGGCGTCGACTTCAGCTCCACCACCACCACCACCATCGGCCACTCCGCCGCCACCTCCTCCTCCACAACCCTCCTCTGTAGGCCCTAGCCCTCCGCCGCCACCTGGACCACCACCACCTCCTCCACCTGCACGTGGTGGTTCTAAGGCCGGCCCTCGTCCACCGCCGCCGCCGGCGGGCAGCGGCCCACCGGCCCGGCCGCCGCATATGGGCTTGAGGCCTCCTCGAGCCGTGAACCGTGGGCAGAGTGGTAATCCATCGACTAGTAATAAAAGTGGAGTAGGAGGAGGAGAAGAAGAGGAAGAAGACTCGAATGCTGCTAAGGCTAAGCTGAAGCCTTTCTTCTGGGATAAAGTAAATGCCAACCCCGATGATTCTATGGTGTGGAATCAGATCAAATCAGGATCGTTCCAGTAAGCGTCTCTTCTTTCTTTTTCGGTAATTTTTATCTTTTCCTCCACGAATTTTGTGTCGATGACAATGAATGACATGATGTAATGAGCAGATTCAACGAAGAGATGATTGAAAGCCTGTTTGGATATGCTGCTCCTGGAAAAAGTAAGAGTGTGGGAAATAAGGAATCTTCATCCCAGGATACCCCTCAGCATATACAATTGATCGATCCCAAAAAGGCTCAGAATCTGTCTATTATGCTCAAGGCCTTGAACGTGACTACAGAAGAAGTTTGCGATGCACTCGACGAAGGTGATAAAGTTTTCTCGTTCCATTTGTTATTGTTCTTCTAGGGCAAAGAGGATGACTTTCCTATCCTCATTTAACTCTGATCTATCATGGTATCATAGGCCAATCAATTTAACTGAAACAGGTAATGAGCTCCCAACAGAACTTATCCAAACTTTGCTAAAGATGGCGCCTACAACTGATGAAGAATTAAAGCTGAGATTATACAGCGGCAACCTTTCACAACTAGGCCCTGCAGAACGCTTCTTAAAAGTATGGTAGACATTCCATTCGCCTTTAAGAGGCTCGAATCACTGCTCTTTATGTGCACTCTTGAGGAAGAAGCATCAACGTTAAAGGAGTCATTTGTGGTGTTGGAGGTGAGATGCAGTGCTGAAGCGCTAAATCTATCACATATTGCATACTCTTCAAACTCTGTCTTTATGGGCTTTCTCCATATGCTGTAGGCTGCTTGCAATGAACTGAGGAAGAGCAGACTGTTCCTTAAACTACTCGAAGCAGTCCTAAAGACTGGAAACCGAATGAACAATGGTACATTCCGTGGTGGCGCACAAGCTTTTAAACTTGACACGCTCCTCAAACTGTCAGATGTGAAAGGCATAGATGGAAAAACAACTCTATTGCACTTTGTTGTTCAAGAAATAATCCGCTCTGAAGGCATAAGAGCAGCTCGAGCAGCCAAGGAAATGAAGAGCATGTCTAGTTTCAAATCTGAAGATCTAAATGAGTATCCCACTCAAGAAACAGATGAATGTTTGAGAAGCCTTGGTCTTAGAGTGGTCTCTGGGCTAACTAACGAGCTTGAGAATGTTAAAAAGGCAGCTGTATTAGATTCAGACAACATAACTGGAACAGTAGCTAAGCTCGGCCATTCACTAATAAAAGCCCGCGACTTTTTAAGTGCGGGGATGAAGGATGTACCGGAGGAAAACGGGTTTCATCAGTCTCTAAAGGGTTTCCTAATGAGTGCTGAGAATGACATTATGAGATTGTTCGAAGAAGAGAAGAGGATATCAGCTTTGATAAAGAGCACCGCCGATTATTTTCACGGGTCATCTGGTAAAGATGAAGGGTTGAGATTGTTCGTCATAGTGCGGGACTTTCTTATAATCTTAGATAAAGTGTGTAGAGAAGTGAAAACCGCACCATTGAAGACGACTAAAACACCTAGTAAAGAGGTTTCAGCATCTATACCTGCGGATCTGCCGAAGTCTAACAGCAATGTTGATCCTCGCCAAAAGTTGTTCCCTGCCATAGCAGAGAGGCGAAAGGGAAGTTCTGATACAAGTTCAAGTTCAGATGACGATTAATAGAAAGAATTAGCAAGTCTCTCTTCATACAGCTCTTAGGATCATGGCTTTCATTACAGATTCTTCTTCTTGATTAGATTGTAACATCAATGTGAACGCCTCGTTTCTTTAACATGTAAGAATTAATTGTATCGTTATTTCAGATTCCCGGAAGATCACAAAACAGCAGCATGGAACATTAAATTATATGACAAAATAAATAGACAATCCTATCTCCTAACCCCCACCGCCTACCTACAAACAGTAAGAACCCCAAAACAGCAGCATGGAACATTGAATTACATGACTAAAAATACATAATCTATGGTTCCATAAATACGTCTAGTCATCATCAGCAGCAGAGGGTTTCGATGAGCCACCTGTTATTTTGGGGAGGAGAAGATTGTGGATGATGGGCATCACACCTCAGTTAGCGATAGTCACATCTCAGAGGAGTTTGCTTAGTTCCTCGTCGTTACGAACGGGCAATTGGATATGACGAGGCACAATTCGAGTCTCTATTGAAGCGTTTCCAGCCAACTCCAAAACCTGTGTAAAAGATTTAGAACAGAAATGTTGGAATAATTCTTCGTGCCAAAAGATCAAAATGCGTACAATTGATAAACCAATTAACCAAATTGAGAAAATTAGGGCAAACTTTCATACCTCGGCAGCGAGCTACTCGAGCACAGCAGCTAAGTACATCGGCGCGCCAGCACCAACACGCTCGGCGTACTTCCCCGCCTTCAAAAACCTTGCTATACAACCCACCGGAAACTGGAGGCCCGCTGTGCTGCTTCGCGACTGAGCCTTCTTCGCCGTCCCGCCATATGTGACCAGTAACCACAGGAACTAAATCGTCTATCAAGCTATATCAGAGAAAATAGGTGCAATCGAATACAGAGTGAGAGCAATGATTGATCTTTTTTAATTCGCTTGATAGGAAATGCATGGGCCAATGGGAAAGAGTAGACGGATTGGGAATGGTGACCACTGATAAGTAACCGAGATCAATGGACGATAAGATTCTGAGAATGTTCTCGGAATGGGATCGTGTTTGTGTCTGGTTGTATGGAGATTTATCTTCTCCATTGCGCCAAGATTCGTAAAAACTCTTTCCTGGTAAATATTTATGGAATACTTGGTCGTTTTTTTTCAAGCTTCTGCGTTTTTACTTGGAAATTGCATTTAACTGGAGAACAACAGTCAAGATTTATAAAACTGATACAAAAGCAATATTTAAGAAGGTTCAAAGACCACTTCAAAGGAGTCTTGAGGTCTTTATAAGCGAAAATATTGAATGAATCGATATTTCTAACTACGCGCGCCATTCGAAAGGCTGATTCAGCAAGCTCGCTAAGCCGTGTCCATCACAGGCGAGCCTATCCAACGTGCCTGACGAGGGCGTAGATTTGCAGAATTCAAGGGACATCCTTTGAGGACGGTGGTGAAGTCTTTTTCAAGAATTGAAAACCAATTACTCTCTTCTCACGAGGTTGGTAGAGATGCGTTCAAACTCGTAGATGTGGCTGTCGATATGCCAAGGGGCGATAGGCTGAGGATAAGCATGGAGCGGCACATTTTGGCAAGGGATGTTGTGAATGTGATAGCTTGCGAAGGAAAGGAAAGGATCAAAAGGCACGAGGTGTTTGGGAATGAGCTGGTTTCAGACAGTTGCCTCTCAGTTTCCGTGATTAAGGAACTACTCGGGAGGATTATACACTTCAAGAGAGAGATGACGCTATGTTTTTAGGATGGAAATGGAAACATAGGAATGTGTTCTCAGCATCACCTTGGTATAGCCATTATGCATAGCAACCAAGCTATAAGAAGTTGCCAACATTCTTTCATTGCTTCAAATGTAGGAAAGAACATGACATTTGTTCACAAAAAAATGAAACCTTAGCAACCCATAGAAAAGACCGAACACATATAAGACTTCAGTTTCATAACAACCAAAGATCCAAAAAACAGAACAAGCAGTATTTTATACCGTCATCATTAGAAGAAAACAAGAGGCAATATCCCAATTGAACAAAGACCACGATAGACAAGTAGAAGCTAGCAACAGAATCACTGCTCTACGGAACATATAAAAAAGCAAATATCGATTACCTTCTCATCACTTATCGGCCTTGGCTGCAGAAGCAGCAGCTTGTCCACGGAGACGACCAGTTCTTCGGGCAGCAATGAGACCGACCTTTTGGCCAGCCGATGCGTCACGGCGAACGGTGCTAGCGTGACCAATGTGCTGGTGGTTACCACCACCATGAGGATGCTCGACCGGGTTCATAGCCACACCACGGACCTTGGGCCATGAGTTTCTCTTCACACGGAACTTGTGGTACGCATTTCCTGCCTTGAGCATCGGCTTCTCTGTACGACCACCGCCGGCGACTTGGCCAATCATGGCTCGGCAGCCACTTGGGACGATCTTCTTGGACCCAGAGGGAAGCTTGATCCTAGGAAGTTAAGGTAGATTGTAATGTTTATCAGACGATTTATAATTGTCTGATGAGAAGGACGATCAAGTAATAAGGCACTTGATCAAATGCATTGCAAGATTATATTTTGATAAACATGGATACTTATCGAGCAAAAAAGAGTAGCCAAGATAATATCAATTGGTGAGACTTGGATGAGTGCTGCAATCCAGCTCTCAGCAAGCCAACAATATTACCGAAACAGACATATATGAGCAAAATCCCCAGAGAATGCACAAACAAGATCTTTCAATCGGTAAGCACCTTCAATCTAGGAAGATAATTTTTATGTACACCCGATGAACCACAACCACAAACCACAAAAGAGAAAATGGAAAAGAAGCTTTCTGCTCAACAGGGAATTAACAAACATTGTAACAGATCAATCAAGGAGAAAATCAATCGATGTCACGAGAAAAAGCAGGACAACAAACCCACGCTCACTTCATCAAGAACAACCCTTAAAACAGCCTACAAACAACAGTACCTAGTAGTCCCATTATCAGGGTTATGCGAGATAACAATAGCGTAGTCGCCCGACGCCCTGGCAAGAACCCCACGATCTCCAACATGATGCTCCACGTTGCAAACAACAGCACCCTCAGGGATAGATCTGAGGGGCAAAACATTTCCGACGACCAAGTTCGCCTTTTTCCCACAGTACACGAACTGACCCGTGTACATACCTTCGGCCGCCACGAACAGCTCCTTCTGGTGCTTGTACCTGAACGGATGTCGGAAGGTGACCTTCGCCAGCGGCGCGCCACGGCCAGGGTCGTGAATGATCTCGGTGACCACACCCTTCAGATAACCATTTCGCTCGCCGAAGTCCAGGGTACGGAAACGCGCCGGCCCCTTACGGTGGTGGGTGTGTGATCGGAAAACCGACCCAGCACCCTTACGCTGCGCGCGAATTACACGACCCATGTGATTGTGTGTGTGTGTGTTGTGTGTGTAGACAGCAGCTGAGTGCAAGCAATATGTTCTTTAAGTAGGGTTTGGATGAGGAAAATGGAGCTGATTAGGGTTAACCAAGATGGGCTTTTGAGCCCATTCTAATGGGCTAAGTTTTACATGAAACTATTGGCTTAACTATGGTCAAACTCAACTCTTGTAGCTCATCTAGGGCAGAGAAAAACATCCGAAAACCGGATTTTGATCCGGTATCAAAATCCGAGAAAAAGGATATACGGTTTTAAAAACCGGATCGAATATCCGATCCGATTTTTTTAGAATAAACCGGATTGGTTATGGATAGTGGTTTGTCTAAAATCCGGATATCCGGTATTCGATTTTATATTTAAAAAATTAAAAAAAATAAAAAATAGCATAAAAAGAAAAATGAATATTCAAAAAGAAAAATAAAAACTCAAAAAGTAGAATATTAAATATATATTATTAGATTGCAAAAAACATTGTTATAGAATTAAAAAAAAAAACATAAAAACATCGAGATGCAAGTTAAAAAATCAATGTGATGGTAATGCATTATTATTTGTTATGTAATTTTGAATCATAAATTCACATATTGTGTCAACTACTAAATGTAAAAATTCTTATATGAAAAAAATATACTTTTTTATTTTGATAAGAATAAAAAATGATTTTGAAGAAAATAATAGAAAATAGAAGAAAAATAAATTAAAAAACCGGATGCGGATATCCGCTTTAAATGTCCGAATAAAGCGGATATCCATCGGATATCCTATTAAAACCGGACCGGATATGGATATCATTTTTTGATATCCGAAAATCCGAAAATCCGAATCAAAAATCCGAATATCCGGTTTTGCTCTCCCCTAGCCCTAACTCATACTATGCCAAATCCCCTTTCTTTTTTTCTTTTTTGATAAATTGTGACAATAAAAGATGAAATTTGTATCTCACTCCAAGCATTTTATTTATCATACAAATCAAAACCAATCCACAACTTACATATTACATTCATAGGCACGACGAAAGCATAGAAATAAAACACACAAACTTAAGTGTAGCTTCGACTGATTAACAAGTTTCCTGCGAATGGATCAGCCTCGCTTCAACACAATAACCAAAATGGCCATAACTGCTAACCCGAAAAATGTTGTTTCCATGACTGTATCACCACTGACGTCTGCAGTTTCGTCAGAATTCGAATTGTTCGGAGATCCATTGCCACCGCCGGACAGATTGTTGAAGAAACCAGACAAGCCGCTCATCATATCTAGGACGGAGGTCTTGATCTTGTGTAAGATATTCTGAAATCCACCATCAGGGATGGATTCTCCTAATTCTGATTTGTTTGTGTTCAGTGGTGATGAGATTTCAGAATGATCAGAATCCGAAGATAACTCCACAGTTGAATCCTTGGGCAATGGTTTCAAGCCTTGGAAAAAGATCACAGGACAATGTTAACTTTGCTACAAGAGTTCGACACTGTTGATTGTAGCAAACACAGTTCTTACATGCTTTTTGCGACCTCAAAAATTCTTGTAGTTCTTGGTTTTGCTGTACTGCATTCCATACATTTGGGTCGCTGACAATTGAAGCAACAACACTCTGACAAGACAGTGCATGATAGCAAGGTCGGCTCAATTAGGATAGCAAATAAGGAGGAAATTGTCTCTAAGAGAGTGCCTTGAAATGATATGAAACTGGTAAATCAGTAACTGTAGGTTCAGACAGATCGGTAGACACCTAATCACACTTCCTCCACGCTGACAATAAGTGAAGATACAAAGAACCACAACAACTTGAACACAAACTCTCAAGCATAAAAGAGTTATCTCATCATTCTTACTCAGTTATACCCAATGAAGATTGAAAAACAAATGACATCAGCTGAATGAGAGTTAGTACCTGTGCGGCGGGGCTTTTGTGAAGAAGCCTAAATGCCATGACAGCTGGTGCTGGAACAGCAGGCGCAACAGTGACCTCACTGGTAATACAATCTTTGGTTTGAACTGATGAGTTTGAAAGAGATTCTTGATCTGCTACAGATGAACCCAGATACCCAACTGAGGTGGGCGACAACAGATAAGCCCTGCAAAAGTCCATGAGTGGAATGCGATAAGTTCATTTCTACTTGATTTACTACACGAGATCAAATCTCTCTATACCGTCGAAAAATTAATCAATTGTTAACTGCTCTATCAAGAAATCTTCGTCCCCTAAGAAGATCTAGAAAGCGACCAAAGGTAAAGTACATAAAATTTTACTTGTCAAGAGCCTCTGTAAGTTCCGAAGTAGCCTCCTTCGCCTCTCCAAAACTCGGCGCACCACCGAACACAACCCGATCCGCCTCAATCCCATCGTCGACGCCAACCCAATCGTCGACCTCCAAACACGGTTTATCCACGTCAGCCTCCGTCCTCGACGCCACAAGCTTCACTTCGTCGGTTGCGGCCGCCGAAGCACGCACCGACGAAACGCGCCTAGAGATGGTGGATCCGTGCTTGTGTACGGCCGTCGCCGCCGCAAGTCCCGCCACTTTGGCCGCCGTTCTGATCGTACCGCCTCCCATGGTGTCGTTTAAAGCAAACCCTTGATTGATTGTAGTGCTGTTTTAAGAAACGACCTATCTATAAATAGTGGTAACTGGGAATTGGGATTTTATCTCTCAAAGTAAAAGATATTAATTTGATCATAAATGCGGACCTCGGAAGATGATTCGTCGAATGATAGCGTGTAATGGATCACATCCAATACTGTAGAAAAATTCATTTACTATTATATACCGTTGAAGATCAAGAACATATACAAAAATCATAGCAATGCAAATAATCTCCTGGCTACATACATTAACCAGAAAGTTAAACGATACAAGAGAATCATTAATTTGTATCCATTCTGTAAGTATAATTTCAATGAACCTTGCATCGTATATCAAGAATTGAATCGACTCAACAAAGCATCCCATCCCAATAAGGAAAAAAAGAAAACAAAAATCTGGGAAACTGTTCATTAGTATTAAGACAAAGCCTCCTCTAACAAAAACTGAGACTGCTCCATCAACTCAGGGCTCAACCTAAACATCAAAACACAAAACTCCATCTGACTAAGAGCACCATCGCCATCAACGTCTCCCTCTCGAACCATGGAACGGAGATCCTCGTCACACAGTTCTTGAAGCCCCAGCGAAGCTGCGTTCTCTTTCAGACTCTCGAAGGTTATGACTCCTTTGTCAGCATCCATCAGCAAGTTAAAACCGTTGCAGAGCTCTTCAATCAGCCCATCACAGCCGAGCTTATCCGCCATCAGGGGCAACAAGTCTTGGAAATTTGACTGATCTTTAGATGCCATGGGATAAGAACAAGATTAAATCCCACCTCTCTTTTTTTATTTTCTTTTGTTGAGAGTAATAGCTCTTTGAGAGATGGGATTGTTCTCGTGAAGCTATTATATATAGAGAGAAAGAAATGAATTGCGGGGTGGTGCTGAGATTTCGTCGAAGGAGAGATAAACACGTTAAGGTTGTTGGCTAACGAAGACAGAAGATGCATTATTTGTGATGTCAGCGATTACGAGTAACGAAAGGGTCAAAGAGAGGAACCTTTTTATTCGCCAAGGTAGCTGTAATAAGAAAGAAGTTGCCTATAAGTTTCTCGTTCCACTATCACTTGAGGAAGACACTGTTCTATTTGCTTGGACGGCATTTTCGATGACAGATGCAAGCGATTGACTTGAAGCTGAGCCCAACAAAGAAAATGGGCCAACTGGTCTTTTTTTCTCAGGAAATTTCTGAAGGCAGTCATGGGTTGGTTGTACTGTGGTCTGTGTAGCAGTACAAGGTGTTAAAGTACGACATTGAAGATTATGTTCCGAGTTCATACAATAGGTGAAGTACAATGCTTGCATTGACTTGTACTTTGCAAAAACTAAGAAGATGAGAACACTATAAAGGAAACCATGTATGTAGCTTTCAGTGGATTGAAACGGTTAAGAGAGCTTCAGAACATCATTGAGTGCAGCGTTGATGATTTGAGATAACATTGTCCCTACATTTTTAAAAAACTAATGTTGGTCTTCATCATCAACCTTGCATTCAATAATGTTTTTTACTCTTCCAAATCACTACGTACATTCAGGCACCTTACTTACATTACAGGTATTGTCTATCGTAATTGTCTACATAAAGAACATGGATTTCCATTATTATTCCTTTACATGACAAGACATTGAATATCCGTTTTCTATACCATTTACCTTTATTAGCAACAATTCTGAAAATAATTCGTGAAGGAAGAGTGAAAAATTCCACATTACCTATGGAGCCATTAGTCCTTCAATCGTATATGCTAAAGACTCGGCCAAATCAACTTTGAAAAGAAGTTTCTGTAAAGCATTCATCGCATCATAGTCTGGGTCAAGCTTCCTCTGCCACCCCTACAAGGTAGCCAAGAATGTTACAGAAATACATCATCAAAGTTCAGTAAGAAACGCACAATCTAATCACTTTAATCTAAGGTTTACCTCCAATACTAAAGTAGTAACAATCACAGCGCATACATTGCCGTCGATATTAACTTTGTGGCGCCGAACTTGTTCAAGCATTTGTTGCATGCAATCTGCTGGGTGATAAACGTCGCCTTCTTCTGAGCCCCAAAACTTGAAGGTTTCTTTCACTTCCTGCAAAAAATCACAAGTTAGCAGATCCCAAGAGACAAAGTAAAACATATTTGGGTTGTCTCTTTGCTAGTGGGAAATTGACAGATAGTGAAGCATTCGAAATCAGAAACATACTGCAATGAAAGCATCAGGATTTGGGCAGCTCTGTTTTCTAGATAGTTTAAGAGTACACTCTGCAGCACTGTGGCCATCACGAAGGGCCACTGCCTTGAAGAAATCCATTAAGTTATCTCTGTCCTTTTTAGCAAGTTCAGCAGTCATGCCTACGTCGAGGAAGACGACCTGAGGACGTGTCTTAAACAGAGGTTTTATCGCACTTGTGCCTCCGTTTATTTCCCTGACAAGAATATTTCCTGGATGCATGTCCGCATGGATGAAATTGTCAACCTGAAATAACAAGAGGTGACTGAAGTCTATCGAACAGTAATTCAATAAAAAAAAAAAAAAAACTCAAACTTTAACATACCAAGAGCATCTTTAGAAGTGAATGCGTTCCAATATGAGCAAGAGCAGTTTTGATGTGCTCATGTCCTTCAAGCCCATAGACATAGTTTAGGATGCTTTCTCCATGCTCATAAGTTTCCACCAAAACGGCGGGATGTACAAGAGGATACAGAGGTTTAGGGAACGCTACATCTTTCCAATGCCTGAAATTGTAGATAAAACGACTCAAATTAGCAGCCTCCCTCGAGAGATCAACCTGGGACATCATGAACACTGAAAACTGCTGTATGCTTTCGTCCAGCCTTAACCATTTCAGCGTAGGCAAGAAACTCGAGATCTTAGCAAACAGATTAATCAACGCAAAATCTCTCCGTATAGCTTCACCAACGCCTGGGTGCCTGACTTTCACAGCAACGAGCATAGGCTTAATTTTCTTTCGAGGATACTGAAATCTGAGAATTGCTCGATGGACTTGCGCCACACTCCCCGATGCAACAGGGACCTCCTCAAAGCTTTCGAAAATCTCATGCAGTGGACGACCGAATGCTTTTTCTATACTTCTTTTTGTGTAGTTGAAGCTATGAGATGGAGCTTTGGTGTGAAGCTCAGAAAGCTCATTGCAGAGGTCATTCGGGAAGAGGTCTGGCCTTGCAGCAGCCCACTGGCCCCATTTTATGAACGCCGGCCCAGCCTTCTCTAAGGTGACTCGAACCGTACGAATCCACGATCTTCTGAACTCAATACCGAGCGAATCTGCAAAGGGTGCCATAACTATGCAAGGCCAAAATAGAATTGTGAGGTAAATGGCTCTCAGTATTAGGATCAGCCCTTCTAAAAGAGATAAAATCAACGAAACCACAAAGATATGTCCACCATGAGCATGAATGTAGAGAGTATCCTTGTCAAGTAAATTCTCTGCTTGAGCCAGAACTCGTCGATTCCATCCTAATTCTCCAAAGACGAATGCCATGATGCCTGGGGCTACTAAGTGTGAACGAGACAATAAAAAAGTAATTACATGTGCCATCCTGGTAATGGGTGTGGAGTTAGATCCTCGGTATGAACGTATCTCATAAAGCCTTTTCCATGCTATTTGGGCACGATGAGGTAACACATATCTTGTAGGTAAGCTATGCACACATATACATCCACTGCTCTTTTGTTGTAAATCCGTAATTTTGCAGAATGCGTGCGACGAAAACCCTCCATGGGTACTTTTTCGGTAAGAATACGATCTCCTTGCAACATAGTGTCCAAGTGGAGATGATGGCCTATTCTTTGTAAGTGAAAAGAGCAATTTCGACAGCCGCCTAATACTGATCATTTCAGAAAAGAAGGAATTTTGTTTGCTTTAAAATGGACTCAGCATTCATCGCGCGTCGTTGACCACTTGAAATTCGATAATAAGTACCAATAGCACACGAGAGGAATTACAGTATATCAATCAGCACGGCAAGAACTGGTCTTCAATGTTATCTGCAAAGTGCAAAAAACATCTCGCATCTTCCACGATCTCGAGGATTCAAATGACAGTAATAGGTACAACAGAAGTAGCAAATTTTTAATTAAGAGAAAAGCCCATCAGACATCATGTAACGATTAATACATGAAAGTAAATCTATTTCCTTCTCCAACGTACTTTCCCGAACATAACTCCCAGTCCCAGGGATCACCCAGTACCAAAATTTGGATCGGATAACAACAAGTGTAGAAATGAAAGTGTGAAAAGGGAACAAAAAATGAAAGAAGAGGCAACATACCACTCAACTTCAGCTGAAGAAAACGACAAACTCGATTAATAACCAGAAATTTAACGGATATCCCACCCATTTCGTACAACAAATCACTTACCGGCTTGTACTAAAAGCGAGAATCATAAAGTGACGAACGCGGCCAAAGAAATCAGCTGCGGCGAAATCCAACTAAGCCATATGTAAGGTATCACGATCACCAATGACCTCGTTACTTGTCTGCCATCGTCTACAGCAGTGCTGCAGTAGAGTCGAAGTTAAATTTTTATTCTTTAAAATTAAATAAATGCGAAAATTAAACTTCGTAAGCATAACTAATCAAGATTATTCGATTAAATTAACCAGCGTTGAGTCGGTTTATTGCGTCGGGTCGGGTTGTCGGAATATACACGGTTCATATATATGAAAAATACCCCATATATTTCTTCTATAATAAGAAAAACTGGAGAAATTAATTAATCACAAGAAAACACTGCAAGCGGAAAATCATAACGTGAGAATTTACAACTCTCTCTAACACTGTTCTTGCAATAATTTTCACCAATAAATGCGATGCTCAGCTCATCCATTCTGAAAAATGCTTCGAATATTAGATTGGCATCACAAGTCAGGCGGCCGACTTTTCCAGTAAACGATAGCCAAGTTTGGAGAAAGAGGAACCAATGAATCTTCTTTACAACATGTGCAATGCTTGATCATATATGAACCATACACAAAAATGGCCGAATCCAATAAAATACCACATGATTGGAATATTTTCATTGTGTGGCTAGTTCAATCCAACACTGCCCACTACACACATATCTCTGTATACATATACATATATATATTATAAATAAACACATATATTAAACCCTCCAATAACTTTACATTTATCTCTAAAGCAATTCCATCCAAAGATGTTAGAAGGCAAAGCAGTGATCGGAGAAACTGATATGCTTCAAGCCATGCAGAAACACGCGCTCGACTTGGCGTCTAAGGCCCTCGATTACTACGACGTCACAGAGGCCACTGACATAGCTCGATTCATCAAGAAGGTAGTTATCATATCATATAAAGCTCTAATCTTTATTTTGAATTACTTGATTGATATTTTTTTTAATGCAGGATTTCGACAGGGTATATGGTCTTGGTTGGCAGTGCATTGTGGGCACTGATTTCGGTTCGTTCGTCACGCATTCCTATGGCTGTTTCATCCATTTCTGCGTCGGCAGCCTTGCGATTCTTCTCTTTCGAGGATCGACTGGTCAAGAAAGTACAGAAGACGGAGATAATTACGAGTTTCAGGGCGTTTAGTTTGTCTATGTAGTCTGAAAAGAAATGCGAAATTGTGTGTGTTAACAAGCAATCTTAACGTGGTTCGGATTTCTGAATGAATCCTACATCCACGGTGAATTGTGTGTAATCACTATTTCGACTTTCGTCTGATTACAAAGATCAAGAAGATGATGAATCGATCTTCTGAAAGATAAGAGAAAATTACAGAGAAAGGAAAAGATCTTCTGTTAATCTCTAAAATGACGCTCAACAGTATTTATATTTGAAGTTGGCGCCATCTCGATGAGCCTTAATCAGAGAGCATAAAACGTCGCAAGCATCCGCGTTTTAGTTAGTAGCATCGTTCTTCAAATTAAATCGCACTTCTCTCTTTTCCTCTTAAAAGCGCCCTTTAGCTTGAAGTCTTCATCAGCAGCAATTTTAGACTTCACATTATATCCCACATGAGAATCACTGCTCCCTTGATTCTGATTGTCTTCATGCTCTTCTTTTTCTGATATGCCCCCGCAAGATGGACTGTACAGGTTAATGACAGACATCTTGAGCAACAGGGTACGCAGGACAGGGGCTGGTAATGGTTTTGTAAACATATCAGCTAATTGCAGTTCTGATCTTATTGGCAGCAACTTGATCATGCCATTTCCCACGTGATGCCGAATGAAGTGACAATCAATCTCTATGTGCTTCGAGCGCTCATGAAAATTTAGGATTTGATGCCAGCTTCAGCGCAGACTGATTGTCACAAAAGATAACAGGTTTCTGCCCAACTGTGATGTCCAACTCTCCCAGCAAATTCCTTATCCATAGTATTTCAGCAAGCACTGCTGCTAGAGCTCGGTATTCAGCTTCCGTAGATGACCTCGAGACTGTTGGTTGCTTCTTCGCTTTCCATGTAACTAGGGAGCTGCCTATGAAAGTACAGTACCCAGTAATCGATTTTCTAGTGTCCCTACAGCCTGCCCAATCAGCATCTGCAAAGGCTTTTAGCTCAAAGGTCTGTTCTGAACTCAAGAGAATCCCTTGGCCTGGCGAGCTCTTTAAATATCTGAGCAAGTGGTGCGCAGCTGCCAGATGTCCTGTTCTTGGTAATGCCATATATTGACTGAGCTTTTGTACTGCGAATGTGATGTCTGGTCTGGTAAAATTCAAGTAGAGCAATCTGCCCACCAATCTCCTATACTGAAAAGGATCCACCAACAGCTCACCATCATCCTCGGCCAATGTTTTGCTTGTACTCATTGGGGTGCTAAGTGGCTTTGCACTGATATAACCTGTATCTTGCAACAGCTGCAAAGTGTACTGTTTTTGGGATAGGTAAATGCCTTCAGTGCTTCTTGCCACCTCAACTCCAAGAAAGTATTTTAAGTCACCCAAGTCTTTTATCCTAAAACAGCTGTTCAGAAATCTTTTGGTTTCCTCAATGTGTTTGATTGAAGGCCCGGGCAAGTATAATATCATCAACGTAGACCAAGAGGACAACTAGCTCATTTCCTTTTCCCTTTAGGAATAAGGTGTGATCGGATTGAGTCTGAATGAAGCCGAAGTCTTTCACAGCATTGGTAAATTTTTGATTCCATTGTCTAGAGGCTTGTTTCAAGCCATATAAGGACTTGTGAAGCTTGCAAACTACCCTCTCCTCGTCTGCCCCATCATATGCAATGTGAAGACCTTGAGGTGGAGTCATATACACTTCTTCCTCTAACTCCCCATTAAGAAAAGCATTGTTAACGTCCATTTGACTCAAGCTCCATCCAAGCTTCGCTGCTAAACATAGAATGATCTTTATAGTGCTAGGTTTTGCAACGGGTGCGAAAGTATCTATATAATCCACCCCCTCTCGTTGATCATAACCCTTAGCAACTAACCTCGCCTTAAACTTTTCTACTTGTCCATGTGAGTTGTGCTTTATTCTGTAAACCCAACGGCAACCTATAGCCCTTTTCCCTTTTGGCAGGGTGGTGATTGACCAGGTTGAGTTATCCTTTAGTGCCTGCAGCTCCTCTTGCATTGCTTCCACCCATTCTTTTGATTGAGCAGCCTGAGAATAGGACCTTGGCTCTTGACCTGTTGAGACTGTGTTGATTAAGTCCTGATGTTCCCTGGTGAAGTTCTGATGTGAAATCATGTCTGAGATTGGATACAATGTCTTCCTTTTAAACACACCGTTGCAGTGGTAATCTCCCAAGTACGAGGGCTTCTTAGACTGTCTTCCTGACCTTGTATGGGTACCATCACTGGCTTGCTGACTTGCCATGCTTTCCTGATGATGAATCTCTGGAATTCCAGTATCTGTGTTACTTTCCTGCTGTTGAATGTCCTGAGTTTGGCTGTCCTGAGCATTCTGATTTTGACTTGTTGTGTCTGCGTGTTGTTCCTCCCCAGCTGATGCCTGATGTGCTGAGGGTGATTGCATGTCCTGAAATTCATCCTCTGACAGGTGCAGATAACCCTTAGGCAGCACCAAATCAGGAAAGGGATCAGATGTTGGCAGTGATGAACCAGCTTGTTCTTTCAGTGGAAAAACACTCTCCACAAACTTGACATCCCTTGAAATAAACACCCTTTTAGTCTTGAGATCCATCACCTTATAGCCCTTGGTTCCATTTGGATATCCAATGAAGATGCATTCACTTGCTCTTGCATCAAACTTTCTTCGCGAACCTGCAAGAGTTGAGCAGAAACAGAGACATCCAAAAGCACGCAGTGTATTATAGCTAAAAGGTCTCTGATAAAGCAGGTCATAAGGGCTCTTCCCACCCAAGATTACTGAAGGAGTTCTGTTTATTAAGAAGGTAGCTGCCATAACACATTCTGACCAGAAATTTATTTGCAGTCCAGATTGGAAAAACAGAGCTCGTGCCACATTAAGTAAATGCTGATGCTTCCTTTCTACAATAGCATTCTGTTGTGGGGTTTCTACACACGACAAATGATGCAAAATGCCCTTTGATTTATACAGTTCAAGCATGTTAAATTCACGTGCATTATCTGTCCTAACTGCCTTAATTTTACACCCAAACTGTGTCTCCACAAA
The DNA here is from genome assembly GCA_027422505.1 of Craterostigma plantagineum. Taxonomy (NCBI): domain Eukaryota; kingdom Viridiplantae; phylum Streptophyta; class Magnoliopsida; order Lamiales; family Linderniaceae; genus Craterostigma; species Craterostigma plantagineum. The sequence continues at coordinate 53,425 of JAPQWV010001011.1, forward strand.
TGTCAGAAAGTGAGGCAGAATTGTTTGAACATCTGACTTATGTTTTATCATGAAAACCCACGTGAATCTAGAATGATCATCAACTATGGTGATGAAGTATTGATGCCCTAGGTAAGATGGCACATGGAAGGGCCCCCACACATCACAATGTATGAGATCAAATGTTGAGCAAGATGATTTATTATTATTTGGAAAAACAGTCCGCTTTTGCTTAGCCAACGGGCAGATTTTACAATAACCATCTAGACTCTCATTGTTATGCTTCAAAGACTGTCTTAACATATCTAAAACTTTGTGGGAGGGATGTCCTAAACGACTGTGCCAAACATCTACTGGCACATTATTAATGAAAACAGACATATCATGCTCAATATCAGATTCTTTTTCAGTAGTAAAATTTTCCTGGAAGATGTAAAGCCCCGCTTCTTGCTTACCCCTGCCAATCGTTCTCTGAGAAGTGTCCTGTATTAAGAAGCCATTATGCTCAAAGATCACACTGCAAGGGTGAGCTTTTAACAGATAACTGATTGAAATCAGATTATAGTGAAACTGTGGCACTATCAAGACTTCTGTGAGTGTGATATGCTTGTTTAGTTTAAAAGATCCAGCCTGGTTAACCTCAATCACAGAATTATCAGGCAAAATCACCTTAGACTTAGTTATTTCATGCAGATCATATAGTAATTCCTTGTTACCAGTGACATGCATAGTGGCACCAGAATCAAGCAACCATATGCTGGAATGACTAAGCTCTGGAACTTTGAAAGATAGGCAAATACCTGTTCTCTTACCTGCTTGGGAAGCTTGTCCCATTTCCTCTGGTAACTGAAGTGCATTTGATTGAGTTATCAGTGATCTTAAGCTTTGCAACTGGAATGGTGTGAGTTGCAGCTGAATTACTGAGTTGCTGGCAGGTGATGCTTGATTCCTCATCATTGAACTTGGTTCTGTCAATTCAACCGCTGACTGATTCACCCTGACTGGTTTATACTTGAGATTCTGCCGAAAACCAGGGGGTATCCATGAATTTGGTAGCAGCTCTCCTTCGTGTGCCCCTTTTTATTACAGTGGGTGCAGATTGGTCTGAAAGCATCCTTCTTCTGTGCAAAGTTTGCTTTCTTGTTGGGTTCTTGGGGGTTCCTAGCTGCCAGCATTGCCATGTTATGGTTCTGATCATCACTGCCTTGAATTGGTCCCAGCATCATCGACCTCTGCTTTTCCTCCTGCGCTATCAGTGAGAAAACTCTGGTAATTGAGGGCAGTGGATCCATGGTAAGTATCTGCCCTCTGAGCTGTGAGTAAGATTCATTGAGGCCCATCAGAAACACCATTACATACTCCTCATCTAGCTGGTTTTTCATCAGCTTCATGCCCCCGCAAATACATTGGCACGTTGGCAAGTAATTTGTCAGTTCTTCCCACAAAGATTTGAGCCTGGTATAATAGATTGTCACACTGCTGCTACCTTGCGCTAAATTCACCAATTCCCTTTTGAGTTGAAAGATTCTCGGCCTGTTTGTTTGCCCGAATCTTTCCTGTAAATCAATCCAAACATCCCGTGCACACGAGCTATACAAAATACTTGCAGATATCTCCTTGGAAACTGCACTCAAGATCCAAGAAATAACAACATTATTGTTGCGTTTCCAAGCTGCTAACTTATCTGTTTCTGTCGAGGTTGGTGGCTTTAAATCCCCATTGACGAATCCCTCTTTGTTTCTTCCAGTAAGTGCGATTAACATGGCTCTGCTCCAAGTTGCGTAATTATCACCAGTGAGCCGCTCATGCACGAGAAACTGTCCCGAGTTATCATTCATGTTCAGAAAGTATGGATCGTCTGTCTGTGTGGTGACTGCGACATCTGATGGCGCTGTTGTCGTCTCCATAGCAAGAACTTCGATGAAATCAATTTGATGCAGATTGGTTGACCTAAAATTTCGCAGCTATCGCGCGATTGCGCTCTGATACCATGAAAAGAAATGCGAAATTGTGTGTGTTAACAAGCAATCTTAACGTGGTTCGGATTTCTGAATGAATCCTACATCCACGGTGAATTGTGTGTAATCACTATTTCGACTTTCGTCTGATTACAAAGATCAAGAAGATGATGAATCGATCTTCTGAAAGATAAGAGAAAATTACAGAGAAAGGAAAAGATCTTCTGTTAATCTCTAAAATGACGCTCAACAGTATTTATATTTGAAGTTGGCGCCATCTCGATGAGCCTTAATCAGAGAGCATAAAACGTCGCAAGCATCCGCGTTTTAGTTAGTAGCATCGTTCTTCAAATTAAATCGCACTTCTCTCTTTTCCTCTTAAAAGCGCCCTTTAGCTTGAAGTCTTCATCAGCAGCAGTTTTAGACTTCACATTATATCCCACATGAGAATCACTGCTCCCTTGATTCTGATTGTCTTCATGCTCTTCTTTTTCTGATATAGTCTTTCAACTTATGCATCGATTTACGGTCTTTTTATTGAACATTTTGGAACCTATGAGTCGTGCATGTTGGGTGTCAAACCCAAGTCCCACATCGGATAAATAAAAAAAGTTGAACTAGTATATAAGCTTGTGGGCTAACTCTCTCTATCACCAATTGGTTTTAGAGATGAACCCCACAAGCTTATATGAGCTTGAGCTTGGGCTTGGGGTGAAATCGGGCCTGAAAAATCCCTACAATGGTGCGGTGAGCGTGGACGAATGCGTGAGGGTGACTTTCAGATAAAAATGAAATCTAGCCCAAAAACGATTGATGACTGCGATGAAAAGTGCTTGGTGCAGATGGTTGCGATGGAAGCGTTTGATGCAGATAATAGTCGAAATGATTGTTGGGTGTCAAACTCAAGTCTCACATCAAATCAAAAAAGTTGGACTAGTATATAAGCTTTTGGGTTAACTCCCTCTATCACCAATTGGTTGTAGAGATGAACCTCACATGCTTATATGGGCTTGGGCTGGAACTGGGCCTGAAAAATCCCCTACACTCCATGTGGTTAGCTTTGAATGGTTAGGTTGATTGAGTTTGTTATTGCCAGTTAAGCACAAATAACAAATCCCACATCTATCTTCATTTCATTCATCCACAATTCAGTTAATGGCCAAAATAGTCATAGCCATTTTAGAATACAATATAATCCGCAAATGCTGAAATTGAATAAAAATTCCTAATATATGTAAGGTATAAAATAAAAATGCAATTCTGTAAGTTTAACTTATTCCCTCTGTAATCTTTCTTGGCCGCATTATCCGTGATTCACGGCGGTATCAATTGCATTGCATAAAAGGGGTCCCTTCTTGCACCATTATTTTCTCCATAAAATTGGCATTAGATTAATTAGCATCCCAAGTTTTGGTGTGCCTAAGCTTATGATCTTTCAAACGTCACAAATGAAATTAGACTCGTGACTGTCATGATCGGAAATTGGACCACTCAACGTATCAATTGGAATTAACCCGGCAAAGTAAAACTAAACATTTTACTATGTTTTTGTAATTGAGCTAAATTCACAGTGGCAGCAAATTGACAAATTTGAAGTAAACGATTCCGTGAATCTCTGTCAAATTTTTTTTTTTACATAAGAAAACGGTGGGGTTCGACCGTTTCAATTGTTGAATTATTAGCCCATTGCGTCATGAAATAAAATAAAAACGACGGCGATTATTTTTATCGTTTTCATTTATTTAAGAAATAAATAAATGGACAGGAGAGGAGCTAACATGGTACTTCACATCACAAGAATCTATGATACTCTGTATTGCAATTCAAGCGAGGATCGTGAGTTTTTCAAAGTGCCCCTTTTGTGGATCCATTTTTTCTAATTTTATTTTAAACTTCTTTCTACGTACTTTGCGAACCGAGTTGACAGCCTAATCGAACAGCCTGTAAAGAGCTGTTGTGGTTTTCTTGCACTAATAAAGTCTGCTTCTTGGCAACATTTCTCTGTGTTTTCGAGTTTTTTTTTTCACATCTTTCTCTTTAATGTCTGCAAAAATGCACTGTCCATGTGAGCTCCAATTAGGTGACTTGAGAGGTAATAACACTGCTTCCCTTTTCTGTATCTTTATATCGATCGCTACTTCCACAACTGTTCTTGCGTTGCACAGCTTCAATCTCGCTTCTTTCAGCTTGGATTTTTTTGCATGTAACCCATTTCGTCACAATGGGCATCACTGTTCTTACAGATCTGTGCAAAAATCATGTAGGTAGAGGCTTTGGAAAGAGCTCGATATCAATGTACCGAACCTTGCTCTTCTTCCCAGTATCCTAGATTCAAAATTCTCTGTTAGCTGCCCAGAAAAGCGACCTAATTGAGGTTTGTTAAGCTTCAGAAGCTATGAATCTTCTCAAGTACAGAGCCTTACATCTATTTGACGCCGTGGTATTGATAGCTTTTTGGGTGGGTTTCATTACATCGAACGCTGCATTCATACCTGCCGATAATTACTTGATTGCTTGTGGATCTCCACGAAACGTGACGTTTCTCGGCCAGACATACGTCCCAGATTCTGCTCAAACATCAATTTCTCTGAAAACCCAAGGAAATTCCTTCGTCGCCACGTCCAACTCCTCGGCTCCATTTCCCATCTACCGATCTTCGAGGGTTTTCACGAACACGACGACTTACCGATTCGACGTGAGGAGAGAAGGCCGACACTTTGTTCGCCTTCACTTTTACCCCATCCCGGGCCAGAATCTGACATCCTCGACCTTCACGGTCGTCTCCGACGATTTCGTGCTGCTAGAAAACTTCACTTTCAAGGACTACAACGGCTCTTACCTCTTCAAGGAATACGCAGTCAACGTCACTTCGAACAGCCTCGAGCTCACCTTCGTTCCCATCAACGGTTCTTCCGCTTTCGTCAATGCCATCGAAGTTGTGTCTGTCCCAGACAACCTAATCCCAGACCAGGCATCTTCTCTGTCGCCCATTGGGACTTTCAAGGGCCTCTCGGGGCGTGCTTTAGAGACGGTTTACAGGCTAAACATGGGCGGGCCTCTGATCACTGCTCAGAACGATACGCTGGGAAGAACTTGGGAGAACGACGTCGAGTACCTTCACGTGAACAGCTCTGCTTCGAACGTCTCCGTTAGCCCTTCGAACGTGATCTACGGTCAGGTTGTCACGCCCGAGATAGCTCCCAACTACGTCTACTCTACGGCAGAAACGATGGGGGACGCAAACATGGTCGACGGAAACTTCAACGTCACTTGGGTTTTCCCAGTCGACCGAGGTTTCGCCTACTTCGTAAGGCTTCACTTCTGCGATATAGTGAGTGAGTCTCTGAACAGCTTGGTATTCGACGTCTACGTCAACACCGATATGGCAATCTCGAATTTAGACCTATCTAACCTCGCTGGCAACCTGGACGTTCCTTACTACCGAGATTTCGTCAGCAATGCAGCAGATTCCGACACGCTCACCGTGAGCGTGGGCCCCGATACGAGCGCTGATGCGATGAACGCCATCTTGAACGGGCTGGAAGTAATGAAGGTGAGCAACGACGCCAAAAGCTTAGACGGGGTTTCCGCCGTCGATAGTCTAGTGAAGAAGGGCCGCCGAGAGAAGAAGAGTGGTAAGGCGGGCGTTTTGATCGGTTCGTTATCCGGCGTCATTACAGCTTTTGCGCTCATCAGTCTGTGTTACTACTTCTGCTGCGTAAGAAGGTCGAAGTCATCCCAGCAAGGAACTTCATGGCTTCCCGTCTATGGAAACTCCCTAACGGTCACGAAAATGTCGACCGCGTCTCAGAAGAGCGGCGGAACGGCGAGCTGCATCTCCCTAGCTTCGCCCAACCTCGGCCGATTCTTCAATTTTCAGGAAATTTTGGACTCCACGAACAAGTTCGACGAGGGGTTGCTGCTCGGCGTGGGCGGTTTCGGAAGGGTGTACAGAGGAACCCTAGAAGACGGGAAGCAGGTCGCCGTGAAGAGGGGAAACCCCAGATCGGAACAGGGATTGGCAGAATTTCGAACGGAGATCGAAATGCTGTCCAAGCTCAGACACAAGCACCTGGTTTCCCTCATCGGCTACTGCGACGAACGGTCCGAGATGATCCTCGTCTACGAATTCATGGCGAACGGGCCCTTGAGGAGCCACCTCTACGGCGCGGACCTCCCGCCGCTGTCCTGGAAACAGAGGCTCGAGATATGCATAGGCGCCGCCCGAGGGCTCCACTACCTGCACACGGGCGCAGCGCAGAGCATAATCCACCGCGACGTTAAGACGACCAACATTCTGTTGGACGAGAATTTCGTGGCGAAGGTCGCCGATTTCGGGCTTTCGAAGACGGGCCCGGCCCTCGACCAGACCCACGTCAGCACAGCCGTGAAGGGCAGCTTCGGGTACTTAGACCCCGAGTACTTTAGGAGGCAGCAGCTCACTGAGAAATCCGACGTTTATTCTTACGGCGTTGTTCTCATGGAGGTTCTCTGCGCTAGGCCTGCTCTGAACCCTGTTCTTCCCAGGGATCAGGTGAACATTGCCGAGTGGGCGATGACGTGGCAGAAGAAGGGTTTGCTAGAGGAGATCGTGGACAGGAGTTTGTCGGGGAAGGTGAATAGAGCTTCGCTGAGGAAGTTTGGGGAGACGGCGGAGAAGTGCTTGGCTGAGCATGGCGTGGATAGGCCGTCGATGGGCGACGTCTTGTGGAACCTCGAGTATGCGCTTCAGTTGGAGGAGACTTCGTCGGCGCTCATGGAGAGGGACGGCGATGATAGTACGAATCATATTCCGGGGATTCCCATGGCGCCTTTGGAGCCGTTCGATAGTAGCTTCAGCGTTGCTGATCGTTCTGATGAAGATGATGATGACGAGGGCGGCGAAGACGCTGCTACTAGCGCCGTTTTCTCGCAGCTTGTGAATCCACGTGGCAGGTGATGGTGGAGGGAAGGCGAAGAGGTTTTTGCGTGCGATTCGATAATCGATTGTTCGTTGCTGTCCGCGTTGTGATTGACTGATGCGGCGAATGCGTGTAATAAGAGTTGTATTTTGATATAGCTTGGCATGTTGAAATTTTGAGTAGTTCCAAAAAAAGAAAAGATTCATCATCTCCTTTTCGAATCTCGATAATACTAGAAATCGTATATAAAACTACAGAGAGATGAAAGTAGAAAGGAAAAAGAAAATTACTCGGAAACTCTTCTGACATACTCGTAGAACAGTAATATCTTTCATAGAACTATATTACATGTAAGACTTGAGGATAGCCCCACAGAAACAACATACGATGGCTTTCCATGACTTGAAATAAAGAGGGATATAACAGAACCTCGTCACCGTCTTCATGTCGGCCACCACCGCGCTGTGGCGGCAATAGGAGCAAGCTCCGGCGACAGGTTTGCTCTGCTTTATAACACTCCTTTGATCAACCAGGAAACAGAAGCAGACCATATATATGTAGTGACAGAGATCGACTTTCTATCAAATTCTTACGAAAATGAACAGATGGAATGTTTTGTCTTCGCTTTCGCCTTTAGGTTTTAGAGATGCGAGTAAATCTTAGTTCTGTAGTACTTGTCAAACAGTACGAAGTTTTGGCGAATCCTAGTACGTAGGTTCGGCCGATTATTTTCGGCATTTTTAATTAAATAAACAAAAAAAAATTAAGCATTTACAAAATAAACAAAGATTCAAAAGCATTAATAAAATAGAAACATTCGTACTCTCAGTGTACGAATTACTAATTCGTCACTTAAGAAGACGAATTACTTATCCCATCTGGCAGAAATAATGACGTGGCGTAATTCGTCGTCTAAGAAGACGAATTACTAACTCGTCATCTCAGATGACGATTTAGATCTGAATTACAAAACCCAGCTCGCCGCGAGGATACCATAAGTCGACGACGAATTTGAGAACCGACGACGACAAAGACCAAAGGTTGCCCCGCCCCTGCATTGACACGGCCGCCCAACCCCCGATTCGCCAGCGCCCGATTCGCCGCCGTGACACAGCGCCCGATTCGCCGCCCCCGCCTCCGATTCGCTGGCCCCGCCTCCGCCGTCGTCCCGCAGGCCCTCCACGCCCCGCTGCACCGCCGCCCAGACGTGACCCGACGCCCCGCTGCGACCCGTCAGCCGCCCCACGACCTACCCGTGGCCGATTTTCAACCGGTCCGCTGGTGCCGCCGCCTCAGCCGCCGCCGCGTCCGCCGCTGCTTCCGCCGCCGCCTCCGCCGTCGTCCCGCCGTGAGCCGGCGCCCCTCAGGCCCTCCGTGAGCCGCAGTCCCAGCCGTGACCCGACGCACCGCTGCGAGCCGTCGGCCGCCCGACAACGTGCTACACACCGATTTACGTTAGGTGAATGACGCGGCGATACGAAATTAACGAGTTTTTGCGTTAATAGATTCATTATCGAATGCTAATTTTTTTGTTGATTTGTTTGGTTTCGTTTTCTTGAATGTAGAATGGATTTGGATGCTTCTTACGGGCCTATTGATAGTTCGGTGTTGACTATGCAGTCAAATCACCGTAGTGCGGACTTATTATTAAATGAGAGTGCGCTAGATAGTACTATTAGATGTAGGTCGTTAGAAAATGTAGTGTGGGGTACTAGAGAAGCACCGAATATCTTACACGGTCGCTTATTAGGAAAGTTGAACGATATGGGTCTATACAGCGTCTACAGCTGTATGTCACAGAGGGTTGACCCTCATTTGATTACAGCACTGGTAGAGCGTTGGAGGAAAGAGACCCATACGTTTCATTTTTTTGTTGGGGAGGCGACCGTCACTTTACAGGACGTAGGCATTTTGTGGGGTTTGCCTGTAGATGGTAGTTGTGTCTCCGGTGTGATCGTTTCGAAGACGGTCACACAGTGGATGGACGAATGCGAGCAGTTGTTAGGTTTTAGACCGCCTGCTGATAGAATTAGGGGGTCATCGCTATCGATGAAGTCGTTAGCGAATTGGTTGTTGGAAAATCCGATAACGGATGATAGTGATGAGGAAGACGTCGAATGTTCAGCACGGGGTTATGCGATGCTGCTGTTCGGTGCGGTGATGTTCCCCGATTGTAGCGCCAGCACCGTATCATTGACTTACCTCCAGCTGTTGGAGGATATTGAGGAGGTGAGCACATATAGTTGGGGTAGTGCGGTACTGGCATTCCTATACAGAGAGCTTTGTTCGGCTACCGAGCCGGGGAAGCTAAATATAGGCGGACCCCTACGGCTGTTGCAGGTAGTTATATAGCCTGCCGAAAAAAATTATAGTTATTTTAAACATCTATTTATGACAAGGATTTTAAACATCTATTTATTTGTTATTATTATTTTATTAAGATCCTTCGATTAATAAGATTATTATTAGCTTATTATTGAATTATCAATATTTTTATTTTATTTATTATTATTATTATTATTATTATTTATTATTAGTTAATATAATTATGGTTATTATTATTACTAATATTATTATTATTATTATTATTATTGTTATTATCTTTTTATTAATATTCATATTATTATTATATTGAAAGCATTATTATACCAAAACGGTGAAAACAACGTTATGTATTTTTTTCAACGCCTACCCCGTTGTCTAGCACGAGTTTCACCCCTGTCCATCTCATTCCTGATGCGATTTCGACTATATCTACCGGGACCAGTTCTCTCTCGGCGAGCCTCGTTATGAATAAGAGTCCAATTTTCGGGCGTCCAGTACCGTTTATCGTGCATTGGTTCAAAGGTACCTTCATATGTCTTCAAATACTCATACTTACTGTAATACTGCGCCACTAGACTACCAGAGTGAATTTGCCATTGACGACAAGCTGCTTGTGCGTGAGAACACGGGATGTTATACCTGCTCCAATTTCCACATGTGCACGTTCGATCATTGATCCTTACGACATAAGTGCGCTGATGAATTCCAGATGTTATGACTTCTGCTGTATGTTGTCGGACATCAAAACGGTATACAACGTGGTCCCAAGATTCTGCCGTCCAAATTTGAAACATTCTCGTTGCATAACGTGACCAATCCGTTTCGTTATTCGCCGTTAGGGACGATGCTTCTTCAAAGCGATCACGAAAATACTGTACGCACCTGTGAATTTTAAGAAATAAAACAAATAGTCATAACAACAAAATTATAAGAAACAACAGATCACGTCACAAAATATCATACCTATGAAAAGTGAAATCGACAATCGCTCTTGCGGGGAGCATTCGGGCACCTTTTAATACCCCGTTGAGCCCTTCTGAAATATTACTCGTCATGACACCACATCGATAACCGCCGTCATGTGCGAGCGTCCATTGCTCGACCCCTACTTTTTCTAACCAAGGCTTCGCTCGTTTATTAATTTGCGCAATCTGAGCCATTATGCTATCGAATTTATCCAATGTTGGCGCAGTACCGGCTCTATGGCATAGATCCTTCAATTGTTGATCCTTGAATTTTTTGTAGAAGTTTGACTTTACATGACGAAGACAGAAGCGATGCACACCATTTGGTGGACGAAAGAATTCAGTGGCTTCTACTGCTCCCGTAAGACTTGTACACACCATAAACGCCATAAAGAGTCACTGATCCTTACGAAAATGCCAAGAAAATTGCATTAATAAGATTAACTACCTTTGTGGCGATCCGAAATAAGGCAAATCGATTGATTCTCTAGAACAAATGTGTTCAAATTAGTAAGAAACCATTGCCATGAGTGTGTACTTTCTTCCGTGACAATAGCAAACGCCAGAGGAAAGACGTTTTGGTTTGCGTCCAACGACGTAGCAATCAGTAGTTTGTGTCTAAATTTGGTGTACAAATGCGTACCATCGACACAAACAACCTTTCGACAATGTTTGAAACCATCGATGCTCGGTTTAAAAGCCCAAAAGACATACCCCAGCACGAAGTGTCCAGGATTCTCTGTCTGCAGATTCAGCCACCTCACGATTGTCCCTTGATTGTAATGCTGCAACGCCTTCATAAATGTTGGGAGTTTGGTAACAGACTCCTCCCACGTACCGTAAACATTTTTCATAGCTCTTTTCAGACCATGCCAAGCTTGAATATATGAGATATCGTAGCCATATCTATCCTTCACGAGTTCTTGGACATTTCAATAGGGCGGATGCTATATTTGATGGTGGAATCAGAGGATTGGATTATTTCGCCTCCGAAATATACTATGACTTGTACGCGATTTGACACCATTATTTTATGTTATGTTAGAAATGATCGATGGGGAGGTATATATAGACAATTAATTCGTCAACTGGGGATACGACTTGCTAGTAACTCGTCATCCGAGAAGACGAGTTACTCGAATTATTGCCGACACTCTGCATGGCACCATGCACGATCATGCATGGTTTGTCGGCCGTTAACGTATCTCGTCTTCTGGGATGACGAATTACTAATTCGTATTCTCCGAGTACGAGAGACTTTGCCATGTCAGACGGTCAGCGTGGTCAACATTAACTCGTCATCTGGGGGTACGAGTTACTAATTCGTCTTCCCAGATGACGAGCTACCTTGCCATGTCAACATCCTGTGGTCAACGGGCCAAATATTTCGTCTTCTGGGAAGACGAGTTACTAACTCGTATTCTCAGATGACGAAATTTGGTATTTTGTTAATACTTTTCATTTCTTGTTTATTTGGTTAATGCTTATTATTTTTTTGTTTATTTAATTAAAAATGCCATTATTTTCCCTTTCATATAACAAGAGATACACAGTTTTTATCCAGAATCTTATACTATATGCTTCTCTTGTATGTCGTTTATCTATATGTAACTAAACGGTCAAATGAAAAATGCTGCGATGTTTGCGTAGAAGTGCGAGGGGATGTGATTCACTGATCATATGTCGGTTTTCATGCCGGGGACAGTTGGATGTTACGGGTCCGATAATTAATGAGATGTAATAATGACTCGAGAGTTTTTTTTGGTTCGTCTATAATCAATCGATACGCCATAACTAGTACGGAAAATAAATGTATAGATAATATTAATTTGGGTGTAGTATGAATTGGGTTGAGAAAGGACCACATAATCGTATTTTAGTGGCCCAGTTTCATCTTCATGCTTGGGAATAATATATTGTCGTCGGTGAAGATTTAGCTTAGCTTTGAAGTACTCATTTAATTACCTTGACTAATTAGCATTTAAGTGGGACCGTTCTCTCTTCTTTTCACGTGCATATTCTTTTAATCTCTTTGCTTGAATATTAAGGCTATCAAATCTAGGGAGGGCCATGTTTAATTTCAGCGTAAATTTCTTTACATGGAAAATAACGATGGATCGCATATCAAAGATCCAAACTACAGTCAAATCGCCAGCGCATCACATGTATTTGAAAACCGACTCGACCCAAGTCTTCATACGAACGACAAAAAACAATAAAATAAACAAATTATTAGTTGCTATGTCTCCTCTCTAACTTCATCCATGTCTCGTATCTTTCTCCGTGGTGTGAAAAGGATTTTCGTAAAGTAATACCGAACTTTCCTCCTCGTAAAGAAACACCACTGAGACAATACATAGAACGGTAAATTCTTGCATTAGGTTGTACGTAGGTTGTCCTGTAACTTTCCACTGCAATAAACGCGTTGATTACGTAATAGAAGACAAAGCAACAGCTCACCATCTCTCTCTCTGATCCATTCCATCCCTAGTCTTGTCAGTCAGTCGATGTATAAAGAATCAGTGAATCAGCACATACGGCTTTAATTGAGTGGTATATATTCATCTACTTCACTTCCATCTCCTACTGAACAGTGAGCACTCTTCCTCTCTCTGGCCATGACACGCATCTATCTCTTTCTCCCTAAAGTTCACCTCTTCTGAAAACTGGTAATGGGAAAGTTGTCTTGAATGTGCTCTGTTTCGATCTGTGTATTTAGTTCAAAAACACCTTCTCAAACTTGGGCTGCAAAATCAGATATTATGCATGTATATACGCACAAGAATGACCACTCTAATTACAGTACAATCAACAAGCGGATTCAAGAAACGAGTAGCAAGTCCATGGGCGGCAAGTCGGGCCGCCGCGACTGGTCTCAGATCTACGCCGTCTACGGCTTAGACGACTGGCAAACGCCGCTGTTCCTCCTCGCCCACGCCGCCGTCTTCTCTCTCCTCTCCGTCGCCTTCCTCCTCTACTTCGAGCGCGTCTGCTCCTTCCTCAACGCCCACTTCATCCCCGGCCGGCCGGCCTCCGCCCGGTTCTTCGCCGGCTTCACGGGATCCGTCACGGCGCTGACGGCCGTCTGCCTGCTCTTCGCGGCGGGAAACTTCTTCTACTCCGCCGTGGCGCTGAGGTGGGACATGTCGCAGAGGATCGTTTCGTGCGTCCACGATTGGTCGAGTGTGAAGCACGCGCTCGACCTGGGCTGTACGGGGAGGGGAATCCTCCTCAATGCGGTGGCGATGCAGCTGAAGAAGTCGGGTTCTTCGGGTCGGGTCGTCGGGTTAGAGCCCGATCGCCGGAGGGTCGGCGGTTCTGCTCCGACGAGGACTCTGAAAACCGCCGGGATTGAGGGTGTTGAGGAGTACGTCACTTGCCGGTAGGCGGTAGCCATATCGGAGAACGCTTTCATTTGATATTCGAATCTGTTTATGTATCGTATGTATGTGTACAGCTCCGGCGATCCTCGTACGCTGCCGTTCAGCGACAGCTACTTCGACGTGGTGGTGTCCGCCGTGTTCCTCCATACCGTCGGGAAAGAGTTCGGGCCGAAGTCCGCGGCGGCGTCGGCGGAGCGAACCAGGGTACTGATGGAGATCGTTCGCGTGCTCAGGCCCGGCGGCGTCGGCGTCGTGTGGGACCACGTCCACGTGGCGGAGGAGTACGTCGGCCGCCTCCGCGAACTGATGATGGAGGAGATCAAAGTGTCCGAAAGAGTCACCGCCTTCATGGTCAGCACACACATCGTCTCCTTTCGTAAGCCGCCACGTCAGCACTACGTGGGGCCCGCCGGCGAAGTAAGGCTCGACTGGAGATTCAACGCCATGTGTTGACTGAGTAACTCTTTCACTCCATGAAAAAATTAATATTTTATATATTAACTATTAAGGTGAAAAACAATATATCTGGGAACGCGAAGTGTAACCAGATTTGTAATGTATATTTTATTATTGTATGTATCGTCGCCGTACGTGTCGTGTCAAGTGACATGAAGATATGTCACTCGTTTGCTATATTTGATTAATAAAGTGTGATACTACTCTTTTTTTTTATATATATTTCGTGCATTTATTTTTCAATTAATGGCCGATATTGTTGAATGATTGGATGAGTTAAACTTGCATGTTAGGGGGGTCGTTGAGCGATCACGATCATCGAGTCTTGAAAAAGTAATGAGAAAGCGAAGATTAAATGGCCTTGCACTTCAAATTTAGATCATTAATTACGAATTTATTTATATTTTATCCAACTAGTTGTCTAAAATTATCTATATAATATCGAAGTGGCGCCACACATTTAGTCATGCAAAAAGATAAATATATCCTAAAGTAGAGATAGCCGCAGATAATGATATAATGACCTTCCACATGCTATTGTGTAGCATTGACAAATTTTGATTTGAACACTGATGGGTGACTTAGCTAACCCAACTAATAAAGTACATGTATAGTCTTAAAATTATGGTCTCGGCCCACTTTAAAGCCCAATATCTCATTGCTTAGGACGCTTTTTGTGAAACCAACGCTTTCTTATTTTCTTGATTTCCTTTTTCTTTTTAAATATTAATTATATAAACTCAACCGACGTTATACGACTAATAACCAAACGGTGCGGTGTATTGTTGAGCTGTCACAGTCTTCCATCTCCTTTTACTTGATTTCTAAGCTGTGAACTTCCATCTGCTTCTTCACTACTCAAATACTTCAACTTCATATCTTAGATTCGGTACTCAGACCTAATCTAGCTGCAAATACTTGGCGTCCCCTTCGATGGCTTCGAAATTGTTGATAGCAATTGTGTTCGTCTTCGATCTCATTGCTTTTGGTTTGGCTGTTGCTGCCGAGCAGAGAAGAAGCCATGTGAGTTTTTGCTTAACTTGATTCGAGCTTGCTCGCATTGTGCATTTTGTACTGTTCCGTGAAACAACGCTGGAATCTGTAATGTTAGATTGGGAAATTTTTGGGAGTGAATATGCTTCGAGTGTTGTTGAATTTGTTCTCGAATTAGTTGATTGCGGCTGTTCTCGATTTAATGTAGTGATCTTGTCCTTCAAGCGACCGATCGAACACTGCATCTGCATTGAAATGGCGGATTAATGATTCTGAGTTCGTTTGCTGCCTCTTAAAAGTTCTCAGTATCCTTGGTTTATCTTGATAGGGCACAGTGAAGAAAGACAACGAATTGAATTACCAATACTGCACTTACGATTCAGACATTGCAACTGGTTATGGTGCTGGTGCGTTTGTACTCCTCTTAGCCAGTCAAGTCCTCATAATGATTGCTAGCAAATGCTTTTGCTGTGGAAAGCCATTAAAGCCCGGCGGCTCAAGGGCTTGTGCTGTAATCCTATTCATCATTTGCTGGTAAGAGAAATGTCGGCAAGCCCATCTCATTTTCTGCAAATGACCAATCAAAACTCAACTTCTTTCGTTATCTTGTCGCGTAGGCTGACATTTGTAATCGCTGAATCTTGCTTGCTGGCGGGTTCGGTGAGAAACGCTTATCATTACAAGTACACGAGGATGTTCTTCGACAACGAGCCCTCGTGCGAAACGTAAGAAAGGGAGTATTTGCTGCTGGTGCTGCCTTCGTTCTCTTCACTGCTATAGTTTCGGAGTTTTACTACGTCAACTACGCTAAGGCACGGGGAAGCTTCGATGGTCCTTACGGTGGAGAAACAGGCGTTGGAATGGCTGCTTATAAGTGAGATATACGATGATTCACAGTTCATGTTGTGATCTTGTTGGTCCGTTTTATCCAACCTAGACGTGATTCATATATTTGGTATTACCTTAGATGATGACTTACGGAAGCGATTGATCAGTAATACCTCTGCTCGGGAGTTGGAACAATGAACGCGCGAGTTCTTCAGCAATAATACGTCAACTCCATTAATGAATCAGCATCGTTTAGGGTCATCGTTTAGGGTATTTATACACATAAGCCCTAATGGGCTATTGGGCCCAAGTTAATTAATATACCCATAAGTCAGGTATATTTACAATTAAGTCTTAGGGCAAAATAGATTACAGAACATAGACATAATATTTGAATGAACACAATAAAAATATCTCTAACGGATTTTTCTATGCATATTATATTGCATGAGACATTTAGTAAGACGTTTTTGTGTAGAGAATGTGGTGTATAAACTTTGGGTTGAATTAGCTTCTCGATTTTTGATTGTTTTATTCAAATCAAACTATTGAAGATACCATATGTTCCTTTTGGGCCGAGTCTATGATGTATCAACGTTACATATGAATATGTTATCGAACCATTAAGGCGTTGTTTGGATTCATCAAATTCAATCATATGGAATTGTATAAATCCAGTTACAATCCATAAAATTTATATACTATCCATTTTTATTTTTTATTTAGGAAAATGGAGAAAAAGTCATTGAAGATACAAAAGGAATTGGGTAACAAAAACATAAACAGGCAGATTACGCTATTATTCATTAGTTGTAAAACCAAAAGGAATTGCATAGATAAACGACAAGTGGAATCCTTTTTGTCTATGATTTGGCTCTATAATACAGACTATTGATTTAAGCATCTTTAATTTAAACAGGCTGTTTAAGAATCAAGCAACGTGATATGTCTGGAAATTAATTAGCTAATTCAATAGCACGTTCATGTCATTAATTAATCTCTTTTTTTACTGTGCAGGCACGTCTTAACCAGTTCATTGTCCTTACCTTTTAAATAATATATCCTCCTAATTATGAAAATATACAAACATATGCGCCACTGTTTTTCAGAAATAAATGTATCGCAACCAAAAAAAATTTCCTAATTTTTATTGACAAGATATTTTTCTATTACAGCCCACGAATTATGCATAATGATTTATATATTATATCTCTTTTGTGTGTAATGATAAGTGATAAATGATGATATGGGGTCAATTATCCTACTTATAAAAATAATATGACTTGTATTTATGATTGACATTTTGTAAGCCTAATTGATTTCTTCGGAGATTTGCTGCAGTGTCCCGTATAGGATCTATTAGCTGACGTTGAATATAGGAAAAGCTATTGAGCAAATTGATAAAAATAATAATAATAATAATAATAAAAGAACTAGACGGGATAAAACTAACTAAAATAATATAGTTTTTCTTGATTGATTTTATCTCATTCATGTAAATAGTAAATATGGGATAAACTAAAGTACCGTTCCGATAAGAGACAACACAGTTGCATGTTTCTCTTCGCTAAGTAATAAATAGTACATAGGATAAGGACAGCAGTGGCCGGGAAAAATACGTATACCCATATAAGTATTTTTCAAATTAAATAATTTATGCAATCGAGGTAAAATAGCAGTATACAATCTGCCTATAATAGAAAATGTAACATATGGTTATTTAATCTGAATATATCAGTCAAGATATGGTAAAAAAGTTGGGAGCCCATTCGGGGAAGGCAGAGATAGGAAAACTTTCGATACACAACACGCATGCAATAGTTAAAACCGACATATAAAACATACATGCTGGAAATTTTGATGTTACCAGTTTTTTATTTGAGTGTTACATTGCAATAAATGATAACGTAATTTAAGTTAAATATAATAAAAATAAAATCCACTAGACATATTAGTTCCCTCCAAAATTAATCAATTTTTAACCACCTTTAGTTTTTTTCCCTCTTTGACTTGGATCAATGTAACGCCACTTTTTAAACCTACTTTACTCCTCCCAGTGAACGACCAGACACAAAAGACGACACCGTTTTCTCTCTCTCTCTCTCCCTCCCTCTCTCTCTCTGAGTTCATCGTCGGATCTGAGAGTCTACAGTGAAAACTCAGAAGCAGGCGAACACAGCCACCTGCGGGTGACTTGATTGCGCATATTTTCCATCTCATTATACTCTCACGCAAAGCTCAAACTTCAAGCATCGGCAGCGACGAAAAGGTGCAAAATTTGATGCTCAGTGTCGGTTCTCGGGGCACGATCAGAACCGATTTGATGAGAGAGAGAAACGTCTATGGAACATTGGTGACGACGACGAAGGAAGTAGAAGAAAACGACGGCGTGGAGTGCTTCCACGACTCGCTTGATCGGCTATTATCCTCTTCCAACACTTCATGCTCCTGTTCGCCCGACGGGGGATCCGATTCCGAAGAAGATCCGAACCGCTGTGTTGGCTACGACGTCCCAACTGCCCCGAGATTTCCAGTTGGGGTTTCGAATGATTACAACGTTTGGATCTTACAGCCGTCGTCCGTTCAGGAGCGGCGTTTGAAGTTAATGCGGCAGATGGGTCTCGCTCGTGACCCGAGTTTGTTGAAACACAGACCATCTTTATCACTATCCATGTCTAATTTTGAAATCGACCAGTCTGCCGGGAATTTTTGCAGTGGTAATCATGACAATTACGACGATGAATGTGGAAAAATTAATGGCGATGGTAGGGGGATTGTGAGGTCTAGGTCGGATGGCGATTTTGGTAATTTCAGGCGTTTGGGTGAGTGTGATAATGATCGGGATGCACGAGTTTTGCCTAGTAAGCCTCCGAGGGTGAAGAATGGAGTCGAATGTACAAGGAGTGGAACCAACAATTCAGAGCGAACAAAGGGAAGGGCGAGTTATTCTGAGGTTATAGAAAGTGATGGTGTCGATGATATGGCTAGTGGTGGGGTGTGTATGATCAAGAATCTTGACAATGGGAAGGAGTTTGTTGTTGACGAGGTTCGAGATGATGGAATGTGGGAGAAGATCAAGGAGGTTGGGACTGGGAGGCATCTCACGATGGAGGAGTTCTCGACAGAGATGTGTGTTGGGACTTCACCTATCGTGCAGGAGTTGATGAGGAGGCAGAATATTGAGGATGGGAGTAGTGATATTTTGGATTCATCTGGTGATGGTAGCAGATTGAAGGTGACGAGAACGGGGAATTGGTTGAGGAGTATAAGAAATGTTGCAAGTTCTGTGAGGAGGCATAAGGAGAGGCGAAGCAGTGACGAGAGGGATGCACCATCAGAGAAGGGTGGGAGGAGGTCAAGCTCTGCAACAGATGATAGTCAGGATGTGTTGTTTTATGAGCCGGAGAGAGTTAGGGTTAAGCAGTATGGGAAGTCAGTTAAGGATCTTACAGGACTGTATAAGAGCCAGGAGATACAGGCGCATAATGGGTCGATTTGGGCGATTAAGTTTAGCTTGGATGGTAAGTATATGGCTAGTGCTGGTGAGGACTGTGTGATACACATATGGCAGGTTATGGAGACAGAAAGGAAGGGAGAATTTTGTTTTGATAAATCAGAAGATGCGAATTATAATCTTGTGTCTTTGGCCAATGGATCATCAGAGCCCCCATTGGATGGGCACACTGAGAAGAAGAGAAGAGGAAGGTCCTCTATAAGTAGGAAGTCTGTGAGTTTTGAACAAATTTTGGTGCCTGAGACGGTATTTGCTCTGTCGGAGACGCCCATTTGCTCATTTCAAGGACACTTGGCTGACGTACTGGATCTCTCATGGTCCAAGTCACAGGTTTGTTGACATTTGATATTCTTATGCATCATTGTTCATTGTCTGGCTGTCTAAATTCTAATCATATTTATATGAATCTCAGAATAGTTTGGTTTGGATAAGTCTTCGTCTTTTTGTAATAAATATGTACTCGAATGTCTTGATATCTCTGTGTGGTTAAACATATGTGGTTTTGATTTTGCCTGCCTTTGGATAATCACTGATTTCTCTATCTTCCTCAGCAACTGCTATCATCGTCAATGGACAAAACAGTGCGTCTATGGGACTTGTCTTGCAAGGCTTGCCTAAAAATCTTTTCACACAATGATTATGGTAATTTCCAATCTTCTTTATTATTTAGTTTCTGGAATTTCTTCTCTAGATTTTAATTAGATAACTAGCATAGGTGCATGGTTACTGATGAACTTGTCTAAATCGTCCATAAAGTTGACGATGGCGATATTTTGATGCTTTTACTTCAAAGCATAGCCATGCCCTGTCTTGCCTGAATAGCTTGCAGTTTTATTTTTTCAATTCTGTCTTACATTAAAATTTTTCAGTTTGTCTTGAATAGTTTATTTGCTACATTTTTTTGATAGCATGTCACAACATTGCAAAATTTGTTTTCATGTAACTGAGTTTCGTGGCTAACCATGGCAGTAACATGCATCCAATTTAACCCGGTGGATGACAGATACTTCATCAGTGGATCTTTAGATGCTAAGGTGCGGATATGGAGCATACCTGACCATCAAGTGATTGATTGGAGTGATCTGCATGAAATGGTCACCGCAGCTTCCTACACGCCAGATGGACAGGTAAGGCTTAAATTTTCTCTAGTTAATATGATCCCTTGATAGCAATGGTGAATGAGATCGAAATTGTCGAGTTCTTTTATGCCCTTTTGTTCTCAAATGCATGTTTGTATATATATGGAAGGCGGCACTTGTGGGTTCGTACAAAGGCAGCTGTCATTTGTTCAATACATCAGGTATGAAATAGTAGCATGGCTAGAAAAGATGAACTACTTTCTTTGCAAGTCTATGTATTACTTATTGCGTTGAGTTGGTTCTTTCCAGAAAATAAATTGCTACCGAAATGCCAGATCAACTTGCAGAATAAGAACAAGAAATCTCATAAGAAGAAAATAACAGGTTTCCAGGTAATTCTTTAATTGTCCACTTCTTATACTGCAGCATTTCTATATTTCATAACTTCATCCTTGGGAAGCACTATTTAAAATTTCACTTGAATAGTTGCTTAAAGTTCTTATTGCACAGTTTATTCCGGGGAGTACGTCAGAAGTGCTAATCACATCTGCTGATTCCCGGGTTCGAGTCATCAATGGCGTTGATCTTGTACACAAGTTCAAAGGTATGCGAAAACTTAGACTTTATAAGGCTGTATGTGCTAAACAACTTCATGGTGGAAGTCCCAAATTCAAAAGCTACTTGTTCGTATGGATCAATAGTTCAGTGATGTTTGTTTCTTCGACCACATGACATCGAGTTTGATTAGAGTTTTGAAACGATTTCTTACGAACTAAAACTGAAATATCCATTTGCAGGGTTTCATAACACACACAGCCAAATCTCGGCCTCTCTCACTTCCAACGGGAAATATGTAATATCAGCCAGCGAAGATTCATACGTCTACGTATGGAGACACGAAGTTGAATCGCAGCCAAACAAACCCAAAGGTGTCACCACAACGCAGTCTTACGAATTCTTTCACTGCCAAGACGTATCCACGGCGATCCCTTGGCATGGAACTTCACCCAACTCATGGGGTCTTCAAGATTCCTTTCCTAGTAAAAGAGACTGCAGCTTCGAACATTTTGGAGATGTCTTACGCGCTTCTCAGACTCATACAACGGGAGAAGATCCTAATGAGAGCAGCAAATATCTCTTGGACAGAATCTCAGCAACTTGGCCTGAAGAAAAACTAGCCTTGGCTGCTGCTAAGAGTCGTAGCAGTCCTCATCGTGTTAGTGTTGATTACTCAAATGGGCTCTCTCAAAATGACTCGTCGGCTTGGGGTATGGTTATTGTAACTGCAGGGCTAAGAGGAGACATCAAAACTTTCCAGAATTTTGGCTTGAATGTTCGAACTTAAGCACCTGAGATTCTTAGTGCTATTTCTATAACAGACGCCTGAGGAATAGATAGGCATATACGGTACATATAACTCGGAAAAGGTGGGGATACAAAGTGATTATTTTTTTTAACAGCACTGTGTTAGAAGCTGGTTTTATTTATTTACAAACCTGAAAACCATACTTGGTGAACAGAGATAAAAGCAGTACAGTAAAAGAAAGGAAAGAAAGAAAATCTAGAGTTGGTAAGCTGGAAACTTAGCCATAGATGGTTCCACCATGTCTAGAAAAAGATAAGCCATTCCACCTACACCTTCGAAGAGCGAATAGGGTCGATCACCGCCGTGCATGGCGCCGTTCGAAATGAGAATCTGAGCCCTTTCTCGAAGAAAGCTCGCAAATGCCTTAGCTCTGTATAAATACTCTGCCTTGCCAGTCAACTGATACAGCGTTAGGAAAACGTACGCATTCCCACTTATCCCATGACATATTCCAACTCTTTTAAGCAACCCTCGTCTCCACACCACTTCCCCCGCCTCAATCGCCGCCTGCATAAACTCTTCGCTTCCAAACACCTAATATGGTGGCAAAAAACAGAGAAATGACAAGAGAAAAAAATATCAATTTTACGTCAAGCCATTGCAAAGTCCACCACTGAGTGTAACCTTGGCTGCTTTGGCGAGGGCGAGGGCTACGCCGGGCGCCCCGTGGCACCAGTGAACCAACCTATCTGTTTCGCTACCTTCGCTCGAGGGGTAGTTTCCACTTGGGAAACGGTTCTTGATCATGTAGCGTAGCGTGTTCTTGACATGCTCTGTCTCGACGGGATTAAGGTCCACGTCGAGTAGCACGTGGATAATCCCGGCCAACCCATGGGCTGCTCCCCAGTACTTTTTCCCGTGCCATTCGTACATCAATGGGCATCTCCCTCTTCCCAGTTTAAGACCAGATTCTATCATTTCATTGGTCACAGCCCTCTGCAGAAACATTGAATGCTCGATCTTAAGTAGAAAAAAAGCTACCATGGAAGTGTTAGAAGTTCTTTTTTTTTTTGTACCGTTGTGGTGGGAGGAATTGTCCCTTCGCCGATGTTTTTGTTTAGGAAGGAACACGCCCACAAGAACCCTGCTCTGCCATACAGTAGTTCGTCGGGGAGATCCTTGGGAATCTTGATCTGAGCACAAGTAGAAGAGATCACGAGAGAAACTGAATCGAGAGCAGCAATTATCTGCTGGAGAAAATGTCGAAAATATGAACACCTCTCTGAATTTTCTCAAGTATTGCTGCAATAGTTGTTCGTCGCCGCAGTGCTTCGCTGCTGCAGCGCCCAAGGCGTACACACCAGCTTGTCCACATATGAATGTCACACGCCTGCGTTCGTGTAATATATCGAAATTTCATCGAAGATCAAATCCGAGGTAGCTGACCCCTTAGTTAACACAATTCTTGATGGAAATACAAAAAAGGGAAATGAACAAGGTTAGAGCTTTAACACACCCTGAGCCCTGTGAAGCAGCATCGCAAGAACTGATGATCTCAGAACAAAGTAAAAGATCATTCTTGTCGCCGGTGACTTGATAAGCCTTAAACAACAATAAAGCAGTGCCCAGAAGCCCAGTGTACAGAGTATAATCACCCACGCGCTTTCCTTTACCTATCCAAGTCTCCTTCACAACCTACAACAGACGAGGGTTATGCCACGCAAGAAATGTCCTAAACAGTTTAAACCGACGAGGCCCACGAACTATAATGGAGCCTTACCGTGTTTTTAATGTCCAAAGCTTCCTTTTTGAGCAATTCGGACAGAGTTGTGTAAGGAAGGTAGAGAAGCTTTAGTCGGTGAATCACAGACATGAGCACCTGATTCTGTATGTGGAGTTTCGGCCACAAATTCAGGAAACTCATTAGGAAAGTAACGATCAGCCATTGTTTCGATTGCTCGACTTGGACTTTTGAATTGCTTTCGTTGAGGTTTGTTTTCTTTAAATCATCATTTTACATCGAATTTGATGAGTTTTCATCAGTGTGTACGTACAACTTACAAGGATGAAGACAATATCGAACTTCTAGGAGTTGGATGTAATTAAATAATAGTTAAAAGGTTTACTCGGATTATATTTCTTTGACGCTATCGGGCCGAGTTTAAAAGCCCAGTTGAGGTTCAGACAAATTATTATTACAATCTTTAAAACCTAATTTCAAAGCCTGAATCTGCCCTTCTCTCTGAAACCCCAAGGTTCGCAGCTGAAGAAGCGACTGAGTCGGAAAATGGGGAAGAAGAAAGAGAGGTCCGTAAATGTGTCCGGGAAGCCTAAGCATTCCCTCGATGTCAACCGAAGCAACGGAGGCAAGTCCAAGGCCGACAACGGCCGCACCGCCGCCACAGTGCGGCGGCTCAAGATGTATAACACGCGCCCCACCCGAAACTCGGGCGGGAAAATTCTCAGCCACGACTTGCAGTCTAAGGAATTACCCTCCACGCGCATCATGCCCGATCGAAGATGGTTCGGTGAGTGAGTGTTCTAATTGGATGGATAAGCAACCGATCTAGTATTCAAGATGTTTTCCGGCAATAGAGGATTTATATTGGAGGTAGTTTTGCGTGCCAAGTTACAAAATTTTTATGGTCTAGTTTTCTTTCTTGTGTAGGCAATACTCGTGTTGTCAATCAGAAGGAGCTTGAATTTTTCCGAGAGGAACTGCAAACTCGTCTTTCAAGCAACTACAATGTCATTTTGAAAGAAAGAAAGATACCTTTGTCCCTCTTGAATGACAGTCAGAAGGTTTGGAGCTTGTTGTTTAATGTGTTCGAATGTCTTTTTGCTACCATCCCATCATATTGTTTGCTGATTGGTTCTTGTAACTTAAACTATGCTTGAAGCATGCTCGAGTTCATCTACTAGACACACAGCCTTTTTCTGATACTTTCGGCCCGAAGACAAAGAGGAAGCGACCTCAACTGATAGCATCCAATTATGAATCATTAATGAAGAGAGCAGATGGTTCTCAAGGTAAGCACTGTTCTTGTTGTTTTAGTTCGGAAGTGTCCTGGTTGTATGTCGTAATATGGTAATAAGTACATGTTACGTTAATTTCTGTTTTGAAGATGCTTTTGAAGAGAAACATGGTGCTGGTACATCTGCGGAAGGAGGGGAAGATGGATTCAGAGATCTTGTTCGGCATAATATGTTTGAGAAAGGTCAAAGTAAGCGCATATGGGGAGAACTCTACAAAGTCATTGATTCTTCTGACGTTGTTATACAGGTTGGTGTAATGTATGAAGAATCCTTTTGTTGGGTCTTATCATATCGAATTGCATTAAAACCGCTAAGCGATTTCCTTCCAAACTATAGGGCTTACGGGATCTAGGCACGTTTTCTGGAATTTACTTTTTTTTTTATTTCCTCCGTATGTTTTCTATGGAATTTAAGTGACACTCATTACCTCCAGGTTTTAGATGCGAGAGATCCTATGGGCACGAGATGCTACCATTTGGAGAAGCATCTAAAGGAGCATTGTAAATACAAGCACATGATTCTGCTGCTAAACAAGGTAGGCGTTCTATATTAGAACTAAAAGTGATAGTTGATGGCACAAAATCTTGTGGAGTATTGTTTGTGCCATTTTAATCGGTTACCTGTATATCTCTCCTTTGTAGTGTGACTTAGTTCCTGCTTGGGCGACGAAAGGATGGTTAAGAGTTCTGTCCAGAGAATACCCGACTCTTGCTTTTCATGCAAGTATAAACAAGTCATTCGGCAAGGTATACATCAAACACGACTCTCTTAATTTAAAAGTTCAATCAATATCGGTCTTATGCATGAACAATTTGTGTTACTTTAGGGCTCTCTACTCTCTGTCTTGAGGCAATTCTCTCGCTGAAGAGTGACAAACAAGCGATATCCGTGGGTTTGTTGGATATCCAAATGTTGGGAAATCTTCAGTCATTAACACTCTTCGTACAAAGAATGTAATTCGTTTTTTTATCCTATAATTCCTATTGTGCAGCTCCTTGCAGTCTTATGTGATGAGTATGATTATTTGGGTTGAGGTTAGTCGTTTATGCATGTATTTCTTTACTTGGTTGAGTAGGTGTGCAAGGTAGCACCAATCCCTGGGGAAACCAAAGTGTGGCAGTACATAACACTTACAAAGAAGATCTTTCTGATCGATTGCCCTGGAGTTGTCTATCAGAATAATGACACTGAAACAGATATCGTCTTGAAGGGCGTGGTGAGTCGTAGTAGATTTAAGTAAATTGCGTTGATGCCTGTTATTGTTTCTCTTTTCTGGCACTGATAATTACAAACACTAAAGCTGGATCAGAACCTCTGATGTTTATCATTTAATTATCGATCGTTAGCGTCAAAATATCGATAGAAATTATATTCATTCTGTTTGGTCCAGGTACGTGTGACAAATTTGCAGGATGCTTCAGAGCATATCGGCGAGGTTTTAAAGCGTGTGAAAAGGGAGCACTTAAAGAGAGCTTATAAAATAGACGACTGGTAAGCGTTGAGCTTATTCCCATTGGATTAATTCTTTAAAGCTACAGTTGTAAGACATTCTAGCACTTCACGTGGCCAAGCTTGCCTTTCGATCCAAACTGTATATAGTTCCGCTTTATTAAGGCCACCCATAAAATCAACATCATACACTTGCCCTTTTCCAGGGAGGATGACAATGACTTCCTTCTGCAGCTATGCAAGTCAACTGGGAAGCTTTTGAAGGTGAGTCAAGTATTTAGAACCGTACATCACAAAATTTTTTTCGGAGAGTAAGACAAAGCTGATTGAGGTGCCTCTGATAAAATTATTTGATAACAAGGATGAATCTATCTATTAGGGAGGTGAACCTGACTATATGACTGCTGCAAAGATGATTCTTCATGACTGGCAAAGGGGTAAAATACCATTCTTCGTACCTCCTCCTAAAGAAGACAACGAATCAGCAGAGAAGCCTAAAGAAAGTGAAGAGGAGAAAGACAACGGGGATAAGGATGCAGCTGCTAAAAGAGCTATTGCAGATGTCATTACATCTCAGCAGAAGGAAGACGTTCCTGTCCAAGAAGATCTTTTCAGCAAAGACGAATTGACAGGGGAGGCTTAACATAGCAGGTGCATCATGCTTGTTATGTATTTCTTCCATGTATCAGTTTTGATATTTATTGCCATCGTCCCTTGTCTTGTATCACTAACATTTCAATACCATAATCTTTGTCATAACCTTGAGCTTATGTTAGACTTCTTATGCTATTTTGAGCTGCAAGTTGACGGCTCTAGTGGTTTGTGAGTTGAGAGCGCTTATCCTTGAGAAGATGTGAGATCAATAAATGCTAATAGATTCGTTGGTGCTTCATCTTTTGTTACTCGAATTATTATTAATCTTGTTAGTAATGAGGTTTGAAACATACATGTAATAATCCCCGCGTAGGAAGGACAAGACGAAGATTCTGAATCTCCCCACTCACAGCTGGCTTTTGATTTTGTATACTGAGAAGCATTTTCTATCCATGCGTGTTCTTGAGCATGGGCTCAGATCGTGGGTTTTTTCATGCTCCTTTTAAGCTATATCCATATATTTATAGGAATTGGAAATCGTGATATCAATGGACCCAATACAGCTTTTAACGGTCCGAAAACATTACGCCCACCCTGTCGTTGTCTTCCATTTTAGCTCTGAATGCATGATTATGGATTTAATTGTTCATCATTAATGGATTAGAAGGATGCCATTTTAAATTTTATTATTATTATCATTTCATCATATAAAGCTATAGATATGAGAAACCATCTACATGGTACAGTAACTGATGCTCCGATTCATCAAACAAATCTCTCTGTCTCACCTAACTATATTTATGGGCGTACTTCTGAACTCAACGGCCACGGTTTAAAAGCGAATATAATTTTCTTCTTTATATTTCTTCTTTGATGAATTAAATTAAATTTTGCTGCAAATAAGAGGGTCTTTACACATAAATACCTCCTCTTTAAAAAAATTTGTAATTTAGTACCCTGTCAAGATTTTTTTTATATGTAGATACCTAACAAAATATATTTTTTCCAGATAGGTACCCGATCCGGTGCAAATACGCCATACAATACATTCGAGTACCCTATATAAACACATTTAGTACACTATATTAACAGAAATTGGTACTGTCGTAGCACATTTAGGTACATCCTATTAAAATATAGGTACGCCGTACGACAATTTAGGTACCTTATATCAACATGTTATAGTACGTCATACAAACACATGAGGGTACGTCGTCATGACCAAAGAAACTGGTAAAAATTAAATCGAGTATCTATCTGTAAAATTTTCTGACATGGGTACCTACGTGTAAAATTTTATTCAAATAGATCGGCAAATAACTTAAATGTTTTAAACAAAGTCGCCCGTACCGTAACGTACGCGCCAGTGATAGCGCGTGGTATGGGGTTAACCTGGGTTGAAGTAGTATTGTCTCCACTCTTCTTCAGTGTTGAGTTCTCTCTCAAGGGCTGAATTAGGAGGGAGAACGGAACGGTGTCGTTTGGGTACATCAAGAGACGCCATAACTACGCACTAATGGAGATACAGCTCATTGATTGTTATTGTTCCCACCTTTTTTCATCTTCAAGCGGCTCCATGCCCTAGATCCAGCCCATGTCAAACCGTAAACCACGAATTCTTGGTGTTTTGAGCTGACCATCCTCTTCTTTTTCGGTGTGAAGCTCTGTAATTCTTGCGCATTTGTTCAATTTTTCATACATTAGTTATTTTGCGGGTGTTGTTGAACAAAGGGACTATTTTGGTGGGAACTTCTTGCATAGTTTTACTCTTTAGATGTGAATCGTAGGTCACAGTTTCTTACTGTGTCTAAGTAACTGAAGGGAGTAGGGGTTTGTTTTGAACTACAATGGGTTGCGTTTGTGGAAAACCCTCTACCACCGTAGATGGCAAGGATAGTCCGAGGGAGAGGCCCTTAAATAAAGTATCATCTGATTTACGAGCTCCAAGAACAGCTTCGTCGAGAAAAGAGGAGAGTTTTAGGGTCAGAGATAGGTTGGATAACGCCGGTAATTACGAGGTTGGAGTGATTTCGATAGATAAGCAAGGAAATGGTTCGACTAGGATACATGGAGAAAACCTTGAGAGGAAAAAGGAAAAGACCGAGCGCCGTTCAACGCTGAACCATCCAAGAACCGGGATGGTCCCTGGAGCGACCCAAGGCGAACAGGTCGCCGCTGGGTGGCCACCATGGCTGGCTGCAGTCTCCGGCGAAGCCGTTAAAGGATGGGTGCCAAGGAAAGCAGATTCCTTCGAGAAGTTGGATAAGGTGCCAAGGAAGGCCACACCTTATATGATGTTCTTATTTCTTCGTTAGATCGTAATATCACTTGGTTTCCTTTTCTTTCAGATTGGCCAGGGCACCTACAGCAATGTCTATCGAGCCCGTGATCTTGACCATGGAAAGATCGTTGCTCTGAAGAAAGTCAGATTTGATAACCTTGAGCCCGAGAGTGTTCGTTTTATGGCGAGGGAAATCCATATTCTGCGTAGGCTCGACCACCCAAATGTGATCAAATTGGAAGGACTTGTCACATCAAGGATGTCTTGCAGCTTATACCTCGTCTTTGAATACATGGAGCATGATTTGGCAGGGCTTGCTTCCCACCCTGGGGTCAAGTTTACCGAACCTCAGGTCTTTTAGAAGCTTTCAGTCAATCTGTTCTTACTCTATAAGTTCGACCATTGATTTCTTATCTGTTTCTTTTTTTTCCAGGTGAAGTGTTACATGCAGCAGCTAATACGTGGGCTAGACCATTGCCATAGCCGTGGTGTTCTTCACCGCGACATAAAAGGTTCCAATCTTTTGATCGACAATAATGGTGTCCTCAAAATCGCAGACTTTGGTCTAGCTAGTTTCTACGATCCGCATCAGAGTCAACCATTGACCAGCCGTGTGGTTACTTTGTGGTATCGACCGCCTGAACTGCTGCTCGGTGCTACGTATTATGCCACGGCTGTGGATTTATGGAGCATGGGCTGCATACTTGCTGAGTTATATGCAGGAAAGCCAATCATGCCTGGAAGAACAGAGGTATGTCATTATTTGAATGACAAAAGGTTAAGAAAAAGTTATTACAATTATCAATGTGGCTCTTTTCGATATGTAGGTTGAGCAGTTGCATAAGATTTTCAAACTCTGTGGATCGCCCTCGGAAGAATACTGGAGAAAGTCGAAGCTGCCACATGCCACGATTTTTAAGCCACAACAGCCTTACCAGCGCCGTGTTGCTGAAACGTTTAAAGAATTTCCAAGGCCTGCGTTAGCTCTCATAGAGACGTTGCTGTCCATAGATCCTTCAGATCGCGGATCTGCAGCCTCTGCTTTGAAGAGTGAGGTATATTTATGTTCGTACAATTCTGTTATTTTGTAATATTAGGCGAAAATTCCTACTGTCTTTTACCTTTAGCCATCAGAATCCTTGAGGCTTAATAGAAGAAGAAAGGCACCGTATGGCGAAACTTCTGTTTTTTGCTACTTATTTGATACTTTCTTATAACAGTTTTTCACAACGGCACCCCTTCCTTGTGACCCATCGAGTTTGCCAAGTATCCTCCCAGCAAAGAATTCGATGCGAAAATGCGGGATGAAGAAGCTAGAAGGTGACTAGTTTATCAATTAACCATGCAATTTTTTTTGCCCTGTGTGCTGAACACATATATCTTCTGACCCGTTTTTTATCTTTAGACAAATGGCTGCTGGGAGCAAAGGTCGAACAAGGTATGACCTCGAAAAGAAAGCGCTGAGAGAATCTCGTGCAGTTCCAGCACCCAATGCAAATGCTGAACTAATCTCGTCGATGAAGGTAACTAAATTTTTTCAGTCTCTTATTTACGGTGGCTATCAAGATTAGAAAGTACAAAAAGGAAGAAAAGGTTTTTAGTTTGCTAAAAATGCTATAATAAGAAAGGGTCTAAACAAATGCTCTACAATGGCGGCTCTACATTTTTTTCCATTTGCATGCAGAAAAGACAAAGCCAGCCCAACTCAAAAAGCAGGAGTGAAATTTTCAGCTCTCACCCGAAGAAGCGGCGTCGGGCTTTCCAATCGATCCACCGAGACAGTTCAAATCCATCGAAGATGCAGATGAAAGCGAACATGGGAATGTCCACAAAAGGGCTTCTCACTCTGGGCCCTTGGTTAACCGAGCAGCTTGGGCAAATAATGGAAAGGCCATGGGAGATGCTTCGAAGGGTTTGGCTGGTCCCGACTTATCTTCCATGTCTAGTTTAGTCGCTGCGAGGAGGAGTATGTTGTCTGAAGACCATCGAGATAAATCATATCATCAAAATGAAGAACCGAAGCTTATAGCTAGATTCCCTGGATCATTTAAGGAGGCTTCTTCTACTTCCATGATGACTAGACTAGAACAGAAGAGTAATGGTCACCACGAGGATGAAAGGCCAAGCCACAATTCCGTTTCTGTAAGCAACGCCAAGCTCTTTTCTGCTTTTTTACTATGTTATCGTTTATCTCACATCATTCATGATAAATTTGCTGGAAACAACATTCACTTGTTGCACAAACTGATTCCAAGTTTCCTCAAAACTAACCTACTCAAGGGCAATTAGTGTTAAGAGCTCATTACAGATCTCTTTAGCTATGGGGATATTGTCGAAGTTTTTGGCATTAGTTAATGCTTGTTCTTGAACCTCGATTTCGCAGCTCGGTAAAGTTCGAGGGGAGATAAAATTCACTACTCGGGGCCCTAATAAGAGCTTAATATCCCAGACAAAACTGCATATAGCTTAGCATATCAGAATAAAAACATCATGACACTCAATAGCCATATACATATGAGTATGAAAAAAAACATTAAAAAGTCAATAACATTTTTACCAAGTCGCTCCTCCTCTTTGTCGAGCACCACCATGTGTTTCAAGTAATAGATTAACAGTGTGCACTTGAATTGTCATTCCATCAGCAATCTGGTAAATACAACAAGAATATTGTCATTAGCATCATCCAAATCCACTTGCATGAAATTATAAGTGATAATCACATCATCGTCAGGGACTCATAAACTAGAAAACACGAACCTTGTCAGCAAACCCATACCCACTGCCCTTTCCTATGCTGGCAGACGACACAGGACTGAGAAAACAAAAAAGTTAATTTGGAAAGAGAAGTGGCAATCCAAACAATCTTAGATAAACGATCGACCAAAATAGATCCTTTAAACCCTTAGGCATGCCTGTTGAAGTTATTTGATGCATCTATATCATCATTTTCCTCCAAAACAAGATCCAGTCGGTCAATTAACACCACAATAGGCTCCATTTGCACCATACTCACCGATGGCAGCTATAAAATTGAAAAGAAGCGCACATCACCCGCCAAAAATTAGTACAACCTCACAAAACAGAACATCAAACCTCGACTCTAATCCACAAAAAAAAAAAAAAAAAAAAGAGAAGAATGCAATACAATAATCTCCAATTTTCCAACTTTCGCCGTGGTCACATTCAAAGCTGGCGGCAACCCAAGGCTCGCATGTAAAGCATCCCCATTTACATCTACAATGAAAATTAAGCAGTAAAAAATCACCAACGAAACTCACTAAACTGCCTATAATTAAGATCAGTAACTACTATTAAAAGCACAATGAAACCTAAATTGGAGAGCTGCACGGTGCGTCCCTGCAATTTGAACTGATCCCTGGTGAAAGACTTCAGCCAATACTTCAGAGTGTACTCTAAAGCTCGGGCCAATATCGATTCCATATCAATTTCAACTCGCTACAGTTGCGGCGTCCCTTCGATCCAATATCGACGTACGATTATTTTCACCGGAGCAACTTATATATCACTCTGAGCTCGTGGATTTACAAACGACCTAGAAGAATGTTCTCTTGCAACAAACATTCAAGTGTGAAAGGGAAAGAGAACCAAAAAAGCAAAGGCACGCTACGCCTTTAGAGGGTTTAACGGGTCGGAAAAAGTGGCTGGCCCTGCTCAGGTGTAGAGAAATTTCGGCGGTCGAATACTAAATGATTGGCAATTTGATGGCGAAACTCGAAAGCTGCGAAACAGAGGATTGGAGCCTTAGCGTTGGATCTCGAAATGTCGTGCGTGTCAGAACCAGAAACAGTTGGCGGGAGGGAGAATGTCCTTTTGTCGGTTTTTCTTACTTTCCTTTTCTATTTTTTGTCCATTTTTTTATTTAACAATTTAATAATATTAGGGTATATAGGATTACGGAAGCTACAATAGAATAGCCATAATATTTTATATAATAATCACCTAATTGATAGTTACAGTTATATAAGTATGTAGTAGCTGGGTTTTCCAAGTTAAAACAATATTGTTGAACGTTGTATTGCTGAAAAAAAGCCAAAATATCATCGTTTCTATGAGCCACTTTCCTTCCGATACCTCAATTCAATCTTCTTCCTCCACACACACGAATCTTCTAATAAAACTCAATGTCGTCGATGCCACCAACCACCATTGTAGCGCCCGCCGCCGACCCTCTCTGATTCCGTCAAGATTGTTGATCAAACTCAACGTGGGCTGTCAAGATTGTTGATCAAATTCAAAATCTTGGCATTAAAAGATTTTATATTAGGCACATATTCATTTGGCCCGTGAGAGAAGAGAAAACTAATCTGCGATAATCTCAGGAATTACGGGGATTTCTTTGGTTTCTCTTCTGTCGGATAAAAATTATGAGAAGTACTGAGCGTCGTTTGGACGATGATGATCGAGAAAACGAAGAGAGCATTATTCTTGCATTTGGGGCTCTTGTATTCTTATAACACAAGATATGTGGAGAGCAAGCTAACAGAAGACCATATACTCGCTTGCTTGATGGATATTGGAAACATCAACCAGGAAACGGTAAGAAGCTTCGTGCTCATCGACCACATTTGCTCTCTTATGGAACCATTGTATCGTTCAGCCCATATCTTTTCCGACATGTTTGTTCATGGTGTTTTGCTATTCAATTCTCGTCGAAAGGCATCGACAAAAGTAATTTTCTGCAGGCTTATTTATTGAAGATCACATGCGGACTAGACGAACTCGGAAGCAGTGGTGGAATCTCCGCGATACACATGCCCGATAAAATGGATGATGCCTTTTGCCCTAAAATCGAGCAAATCCTTGTAGATTGTTTAAGGGAAAAGAGACACATTACCCCCGCAAAGGAAGAAGGCACGATCCGTTATTATTCTTTGAGGCGTAAGTTGATTCAGAAATCAGACGAAGACAACTCTGATTTAATTGCGCTTTTCCCAAGTCTCAACGGTTCAGACCCATCTCATACATCTGATGCCAGTTCTTCGTCGAGAGCTTCCAATGCTGCTGCTGCCGCTGAGTCAATCAATAAACAAAACAGTAGCAATGATTTCATGATAATCGTTGTTACCTCTGCTTCTGTGATCTTCGTCCTTGCTTTGCTGCTGCTGTGCTGTTGCTGTCGTGGAACTGTCTATGGACGAAACAAAAACGACGAGAGACCTCTTCTGAGCTTAAGCCTAAGCGATTATTCTGCGGGTATCTTTCCTCACAAAAAAAGCTTTCTTTAATGTCCTAATCATGTAAGATTCGTAACTGATCTTCCTCGTATGTCTTAAAAAGAATCTTCCCAGAAACCATTCTCCTTAGGGGCTTCGATGGACGAAGAGAATGTCAACACTCACGAAAAATTCGCACATACAACAGAAGCGGAAATCCTACGAGTTAAATCACTTGAGCAATCCAAGAATCGAGATTCCTATCGAAACAAACTCCGTGGAAAACTTCAGGAATATCTTCTGCACAAGGATTGCCTCCACTGAAACTGCCGCCTGGGAGAGTGGCTGAGCCTCCCAAATCTCCGGCGTCGACTTCAGCTCCACCACCACCACCATCGGCCACTCCGCCGCCACCTCCTCCTCCACAACCCTCCTCTGTAGGCCCTAGCCCTCCGCCGCCACCTGGACCACCACCACCTCCTCCACCTGCACGTGGTGGTTCTAAGGCCGGCCCTCGTCCACCGCCGCCGCCGGCGGGCGGCGGCCCACCAGCCCGGCCGCCGCCTATGGGCTTGAGGCCTCCTCGAGCCGTGAACCGTGGGCAGAGTGGTAATCCACCGACTAGTAATAAGGTGGAGTAGGAGGAGGAGAAGAAGAGGAAGAAGACTCGAATGCTGCTAAGGCTAAGCTGAAGCCTTTCTTCTGGGATAAAGTAAATGCCAACCCCGATGATTCGATGGTGTGGAATCAGATCAAATCAGGATCGTTCCAGTAAGCGTCTCTTCTTTCTTTTTCGGTAATTTTTATCTTTTCCTCCACGAATTTTGTGTCGATGACCAATGAATGACATGATGTAATGAGCAGATTCAACGAAGAGATGATTGAAAGCCTGTTTGGATATGCTGCTCCTGGAAAAAGTAAGAGTGTGGGAAATAAGGAATCTTCATCCCAGGATACCCTCAGCATATACAATTGATCGATCCCAAAAAGGCTCAGAATCTGTCTATTATGCTCAAGGCCTTGAACGTGACTACAGAAGAAGTTTGCGATGCACTCGACGAAGGTGATAAAGTTTTCTCGTTCCATTTGTTATTGTTCTTCTAGGGCAAAGAGGATGACTTTCCTATCCTCATTTAACTCTGATCTATCATGGTATCATAGGCCAATCAATTTAACTGAAACAGGTAATGAGCTCCCAACAGAACTTATCCAAACTTTGCTAAAGAGGGCGCCTACAACTGATGAAGAATTAAAGCTGAGATTATACAGCGGCAACCTTTCACAACTAGGCCCTGCAGAACGCTTCTTAAAAGTATTGGTAGACATTCCATTCGCCTTTAAGAGGCTCGAATCACTGCTCTTTATGTGCACTCTTGAGGAAGAAGCATCAACGTTAAAGGAGTCATTTGTGGTGTTGGAGGTGAGATGCAGTGCTGAAGCGCTAAATCTATCACATATTGCATACTCTTCAAACTCTGTCTTTATGGGCTTTCTCCATATGCTGTAGGCTGCTTGCAATGAACTGAGGAAGAGCAGACTGTTCCTTAAACTACTCGAAGCAGTCCTAAAGACTGGAAACCGAATGAACAATGGTACATTCCGTGGTGGCGCACAAGCTTTAAACTTGACACGCTCCTCAAACTGTCAGATGTGAAAGGCATAGATGGAAAAACAACTCTATTGCACTTTGTTGTTCAAGAAATAATCCGTTCTGAAGGCATAAGAGCAGCTCGAGCAGCCAAGGAAATGAAGAGCATGTCTAGTTTCAAATCTGAAGATCTAAATGAGTATCCCACTCAAGAAACAGATGAATGTTTGAGAAGCCTTGGTCTTAGAGTGGTCTCTGGGCTAACTAACGAGCTTGAGAATGTTAAAAGGCAGCTGTATTAGATTCAGACAACATAACTGGAACAGTAGCTAAGCTCGCCATTCACTAATAAAAGCCCGCGACTTTTTAAGTGCGGGGATGAAGGATGTACCAGAGGAAAACGGGTTTCATCAGTCTCTAAAGGGTTTCCTAATGAGTGCTGAGAATGACATTATGAGATTGTTTGAAGAAGAGAAGAGGATATCAGCTTTGATAAAGCACCGCCGATTATTTTCACGGGTCATCTGGTAAAGATGAAGGGTTGAGATTGTTCGTCATAGTGCGGGACTTTCTTATAATCTTAGATAAAGTGTGTAGAGAAGTGAAAACCGCACCATTGAAGACGACTAAAACACCTAGTAAAGAGGTTCAGCATCTATACCTGCGGATCTGCCGAAGTCTAACAGCAATGTTGATCCTCGCCAAAAGTTGTTCCCTGCCATAGCAGAGAGGCGAAAGGGAAGTTCTGATACAAGTTCAAGTTCAGATGACGATTAATAGAAAGAATTAGCAAGTCTCTCTTCATACAGCTCTTAGGATCATGGCTTTCATTACAGATTCTTCTTCTTGATTAGATTGTAACATCAATGTGAACGCCTCGTTTCTTTAACATGTAAGAATTAATTGTATCGTTATTTTAGATTCCCGGAAGATCACCAAACAGCAACATGGAACATTAAATTATATGACAAAAATAAATAGACAATCCTATCTCCTAACCCCACCGCCTACCTACAACAGTAAGAACCCCAAAACAGCAGCATGGAACATTGAATTACATGACTAAAAATACATAATCTATGGTTCCATAAATACGTCTAGTCATCATCAGCAGCAGAGGGTTTCGATGAGCCACCTGTTATTTTGGGGAGGAGAAGATTGTGGATGATGGGCATCACACCTCAGTTAGCGATAGTCACATCTCAGAGGAGTTTGCTTAGTTCCTCGTCGTTACGAACGGGCAATTGGATATGACGAGGCACAATTCGAGTCTCTATTGAAGCGTTTCCAGCCAACTCCAAAACTGTGTAAAAGATTTAGAACAGAAAATGTTGGAATAATTCTTCGTGCCAAAAGATCAAAATGCGTACAATTGATAAACCAATTAACCAAATTGAGAAAATTAGGGAAAACTTTCATACCTCGGCAGCGAGCTACTCGAGCACAGCAGCTAAGTACATCGGCGCGCCAGCACCAACACGCTCGGCGTACTTCCCCGCCTTAAAAAACCTTGCTATACAACCCACCGGAAACTGGAGGCCCGCTGTGCTGCTTCGCGACTGAGCCTTCTTCGCCGTCCGCCATATGTGACCAGTAACCACAGGAACTAAATCGTCTATCAAGCTATATCAGAGAAAATAGGTGCAATCGAATACAGAGTGAGAGCATGATTGATCGATCTTTGTTAATTCGCTTATTGGTAGGAATTGCATGGGCAATTGGGAACGAGTAGACGGATTGAGAATGGTGACGCTTTTTCGTAAGACTCTTTCCTGGTTCAATATTTATGGAATACTTGGTCGTTTTTTTTTCAAGCTTCTGCGTTTTTACTTGTGAGAACAACAGTCATTTAAAACTGATACAAAGCAATATTTAAGAAGGTTCAAAGACCACTTCAAAGGAGTCTTGAGGTCTTTATAACGAAATATTGAATGAATCGATATTTCTAACTACGCGCGCCATTCGAAAGGCTGATTCAGCAAGCTCGCTAAGCCGTGTCCATCACAGGCGAGCCTATCCAACGTGCCTGACGAGAGCGTAGATTTGCAGAATCCAAGGGACATCCTTTGAGGACGGTGGTCTTTTTCAAAATTAAAACCAATTACTCTCTTCTTACGAGGTTGGTAGAGATGCTTCAAACTCATAAATGTGGCTGTCGATATGCCAAGGGCGATAGGGTGAGGATAAGCATGGAGCGGCACATTTTGGCAAGGGATGTTGTGAATGTGATAGCTTGCGAAGGAAAGGGATCAAAAGGCATGAGGTGTTTGGGAATTGAGCTGGTTTCAGACAGTTGCCTCTCAGTTTCCGTGATTAAGGAACTACTCGGGAGGATTATACACTTCAAGAGAGACATGACGCTATGTTTAGGATGGAAATGGAAACATAGGAATGTGTTCTCAGCATCAGCTTGGTATAGCCATTATGCATAGCAACCAAGCTATAAGAAGTTGCCAACATTCTTTCATTGCTTCAATGTAGGAAAGAACATGACATTTGTTCACAAAAAAAATGAAACCTTAGCAACCCATAGAAAGACCGAACACATATAAGACTTCAGTTTCATAACAACCAAAGATCCAAAAAACAGAACAAGCAGTATTTTATACCGTCATCATTAGAAGAAAACAAGAGGCAATATCCCAATTGAACAAAGACCACGATAGACAAGTAGAAGCTAGCAACAGAATCACTGCTCTACGGAACATATAAAAAAGCAAATATCGATTACCTTCTCATCACTTATCGGCCTTGGCTGCAGAAGCAGCAGCTTGTCCACGGAGACGACCAGTTCTTCGGGCAGCAATGAGACCGACCTTTTGGCCAGCCGATGCGTCACGGCGAACGGTGCTAGCGTGACCAATGTGCTGGTGGTTACCACCACCATGGGATGCTCGACCGGGTTCATAGCCACACCACGGACCTTGGGCCATGAGTTTCTCTTCACACGGAACTTGTGGTATGCATTTCCTGCCTTGAGCATCGGCTTCTCTGTACGACCACCGCCGGCGACTTGGCCAATCATGGCTCGGCAGCCACTTGGGACGATCTTCTTGGACCCAGAGGAAGCTTGATCCTAGGAAGTTAAGGTAGATTGTAATGTTTATCAGACGATTTATAATTGTCTGATGAGAAGGACGATCAAGTAATAAGGCACTTGATCAAATGCATTGCAAGATTATATTTTGATAAACATGGATACTTATCGAGCAAAAAAGAGTAGCCAAGATAATATCAATTGGTGAGACTTGGATGAGTGCTGCAATCCAGCTCTCAGCAAGCCAACAATATTACCGAAACAGACATATATGAGCAAAATCCCCAGAGAATGCACAAACAAGATCTTTCAATCGGTAAGCACTTCAATCTAGGAAGATAATTTTTATGTATACCCGATGAACCACAACCACAAACCACAAAGATAAAAATGGAAAAGAAGCTTTCTGCTCAACAGGGAATTAACAAACATTGTAACAGACCAATCAAGGAGAAAATCAATCGATGTCACGAGAGAAAGCAGGACAACAAACCCACGCTCATTTTCATCAAGAAAACAACCTTAAAACAGCCCTAACAGTACCTAGTAGTCCCATTATCAGGGTTATGCGAGATAACAATAGCGTAGTCGCCCGACGCCCTGGCAAGAACCCCACGATCTCCAACATGATGCTCCACGTTGCAAACAACAGCACCCTCAGGGATAGATCTGAGGGGCAAAACATTTCCGACGACCAAGTTCGCCTTTTTCCCACAGTACACGAACTGACCCGTGTACATACCTTCGGCCGCCACGAACAGCTCCTTCTGGTGCTTGTACCTGAACGGATGTCGGAAGGTGACCTTCGCCAGCGGCGCGCCACGGCCAGGGTCGTGAATGATCTCGGTGACCACACCCTTCAGATAACCATTTCGCTCGCCAAAGTCTAGGGTACGGAAACGCGCCGGCCCCTTACGGTGGTGGGTGTGTGATCGGAAAACCGAGCCAGCACCCTTACGCTGCGCGCGAATTACACGACCCATGTGATTGTGTGTGTGTGTGTTGTGTGTGTAGACAGCAGCTGAGTGCAAGCAAGATGTTCTTTAAGTAGGGTTTGGATGGGGAAAATGGAGCTGATTAGGGTTAACCAAGATGGGCTTTTGAGCCCATTCTAATGGCTAAGTTATACATGAAACTATTGGGCTTAACTATGGTCAAACTCAACTCTTGTAGCTCATCTAGGGCCGAGAAAAATATCCGAAAACCGGATTTTCGATCCGTTTTCAAATCCGAAAAAAAGATATACGGTTTTAAAAACCGGATCGAATATCGATCCATTTTTTTTAGAATAAACGGATCGGTTATGGATAGTGGTTTGTCTAAAATCCGGATATCCGGTATCCGTTTTATATTTAAAAAATTAAAAAAATAAAAATAGCATAAAAATAAAAATGAATATTCAAAAAGAAAAAAAATCTCAAAAAGTAGAATATTAAATATATATTATTAGATTGCAAAAAACCTTGTTAGAGAATTGAAATAAAAAACATAAAAACATCGAGATGCAAGTTAAAAAATCAATGTGATGGTAATGCATTATTATTTGTTATGTAATTTTGAATCATAAATTCACATATTGTGTCAACTACTAAATGTAGAATTCTTATATGAAAAATAATATACTTTTTTATTTTGATAAGAATAAAAATGATTTTGAAAGAAAATAATAATAAATAGAAGAAAAGTAAATCGGATAATCCGCTTTAAATGTCCGAATAAAGCGGATATCCATGGATATCCTATTAAAACCGGACCGGATACGGATATCATTTTTGATATCCGAAAATCCGGATATCCGAATCGAAAATCCGAATATCCGGTTTTGCTCACCCCTAGCCCTAACTCATATCATACTATGCCAAATCCCCTTTCTTTTTCTTTTTTTGATAATTGTGACAATAAAAGATGAAATTTTTATCTCACTCCACGCATTTTATTTATCATACAAATCAAAACCAATCACAACTTACATATTACATTCATAGGCACGACGAAAGCATAGAAATAAAACAACAAACTTAAGTGTAGCTTCGACTGATTAACAAGTTTCCTGCGAATGGATCAGCCTCGCTTCAACACAATAACCAAAATGGCCATAACTGCTAACCCGAAAAATGTTGTTTCCATGACTGTATCACCACTGACGTCTGCAGTTTCGTCAGAATTCGAATTGTTCGGAGATCCATTGCCACCGCCGAACAGATTGTTGAAGAAACCAGACAAGCCGCTCATCATATCTAGGACGGAGGTCTTGATCTTGTGTAAGATATTCTGAAATCCACCATCAGGGATGGATTCTCCTAATTCTGATTTGTTTGTGTTCAGTGGTGATGAGATTCAGAATGATCAGAATCTGAAGACAACACCACAGTTGAATCCTTGGGCAATGGTTCCAGCCTTGGAAAAAGATCACAGGACAATGTTAACTTTGCTACAAGAGTTCGACACTGTTGATTGTAGCAAACATAGTTCTTACATGCTTTTTGCGACCTCAAAAATTCTTGTAGTTCTTGGTTTTGCTGTACTGCATTCCATACATTTGGGTCGCTGACAATTGAAGCAACAACACTCTGACAAGACAGTGCATGATAGCAAGGTCGGCTCAATTAGGATAGCAAATAAGGAGGAAATTGTCTCTAAGAGAGTGCCTTGAAATGATATGAAACTGGTAAATCAGTAACTGTAGGTTCAGACAGATAGGTAGACACCTAATCACACTTCCTCCACGCTGACAATAAGTGAAGATACAAAGAACCACAACAACTTGAACACAAACTCTCAAGCATAAAAGAGTTATCTCATCATTCTTACTCAGTTATACCCAATGAAGATTGAAAACACAATGACATCAGCTGAATGAGAGTTAGTACCTGTGCGGCGGGGCTTTTGTGAAGAAGCCTAAATGCCATGACAGCTGGTGCTGGAACAGCAGGCGCAACAGCGACCTCACTGGTAATACAATCTTGTTTGAACTGATGAGTTTGAAAGAAAGAAAGAGATCTTGATCTGCTACAGATGAACCAGATATCCAACTGAGGTGGGCGACAACAGATAAGCCCTGAAAAGGATTGTTCATAGACGAATTACGCAGTTGTTTATGGGCATGAGCTAATCATTTGGCAAAAGTCCACGATGGAATGCGATAAGTTCATTTCTACTTGATTTTACTACACGAGATCAAATCTCTCTATACCGTCGAAAAATTAATCAATTGTTAACTGCTCTATCAAGAAATCTTCGTCCCCTAAGAAGATCTAGAAAGCGACCAAAGGTAAAGTACATAAAATTTTACTTGTCAAGAGCCTCTGTAAGTTCCGAAGTAGCCTCCTTCGCCTCTCCAAAACTCGGCGCACCACCGAACACAACCCGATCCGCCTCAATCCCATCGTCGACGCCAACCCAATCGTCGACCTCCAAACACGGTTTATCCACGTCAGCCTCCGTCCTCGACGCCACAAGCTTCACTTCGTCGGTTGCGGCCGCCGAAGCACGCACCGACGAAACGCGCCTAGAGATGGTGGATCCGTGCTTGTGTACGGCCGTCGCCGCCGCAAGTCCCGCCACTTTGGCCGCCGTTCTGATCGTACCGCCTCCCATGGTGTCGTTTAAAGCAAACCCTTGATTGATTGTAGTGCTGTTTTAAGAAACGACCTATCTATAAATAGTGGTAACTGGGAATTGGGATTTTATCTCTCAAAGTAAAAGATATTAATTTGATCATAAATGCGGACCTCGGAAGATGATTTCGAATGATAGCGTGTAATGGATCACATCCAATACTGTAGAAAAATTCATTTATTATATACCGTTGAAGATCAAGAACATATACAAAAATCATAGCAATGCAAATAATCTCCTGGCTACATACATTAACCAGAAAGTTAAACGATACAGAGAATCATTAATTTGTATCCATTTTGTAAGTATAATTTCAATGAACCTTGCATCGTATATCAAGAATTGAATCGACTCAACAAAGCATCCCATCCCAATAAGGAAAAAAAGAAAACAAAAATCTGGGAAACTGTCTATTAGTATTAAGACAAAGCCTCCTCTAACAAAAACTGAGACTGCTCCATCAACTCAGGGCTCAACTAAACATCAAAACACAAAACTCCATCTGACTAAGAGCACCATCGCCATCAACGTCTCCCTCTCGAACCATGGAACGGAGATCCTCGTCACACAGTTCTTGAAGCCCCAGCGAAGCTGCGTTCTCTTTCAGACTCTCGAAGGTTATGACTCCTTTGTCAGCATCCATCAGCAAGTTAAAACCGTTGCAGAGCTCTTCAATCAGCCCATCACAGCCGAGCTTATCCGCCATCAGGGGCAACAAGTCTTGGAAATTTGACTGATCTTTAGATGCCATGGGATAAGAACAAGATTAAATCCCACCTCTCTTTTTTTTTTTTATTTCTTTTGTTGAGAGTAATAGCTCTTTGAGAGATGGGATTGTTCTCGTGAAGCTATTATATATAGAGAGAAAGAAATGAATTGCGGGGTGGTGCTGAGATTTCGTCGAAGGAGAGGTAACACGTTAAGGTTGTTGGCTAACGAAGACAGAAGATGCATTATTTGTGATGTCAGCGATTACGAGTAACGAAAGGGTCAAAGAGAGGAACCTTTTTTATTCGCCAAGGTAGCTGTAATAAGAAAGAAGTTGCCTATAAGTTTCTCGTTCCACTATCACTTGAGGAAGACACTGTTCTATTTGCTTGGACGGCATTTTCGATGACAGATGCAAGCGATTGACTTGAAGCTGAGCCCAACAAAGAAAATGGGCCAACTGGTCTTTTTTTCTCAGGAAATTTTGAAGGCAGTCATGGGTTGGTTGTACTGTGTAGCAGTACAAGGTGTTAAAAGTACGACATTGAAGATTATGTTCCGAGTTCATACAATAGGTGAAGTACAATGCTTGCATTGACTTGTACTTTGCAAAAACTAAGAAGATGAGAACACTATAAAGGAAACCATGTATGTAGCTTCAGTGGATTGAAACGGTTAAGAGAGCTTCAGAACATCATTGAGTGCAGCGTTGATGATTTGAGATAACATTGTCCCTACATTTTTAAAAAACTAATGTTGGTCTTCATCATCAACCTTGCATCCAATAATGTTTTTTACTCTTCCAAATCACTACGTACATTCAGGCACCTTACTTACATTACAGGTATTGTCTATCGTAATTGTCTACATAAAGAACATGGATTTCCATTATTATTCCTTTACATGACAAGACATTGAATATCCGTTTTCTATACCATTTACCTTTATTAGCAACAATTCTGAAAAAATTCGTGAAGGAAGAGTGAAAAAATTCCACATTACCTATGGAGCCATTAGTCCTTCAATCGTATATGCTAAAGACTCGGCCAAATCAACTTTGAAAAGAAGTTTCTGTAAAGCATTCATCGCATCATAGTCTGGGTCAAGCTTCCTCTGCCATCCCTACAAGGTAGCCAAGAATGTTACAGAAATACATCATCAAAGTTCAGTAAGAAACGCACAATCTAATCACTTTAATCTAAGGTTTACCTCCAATACTAAAGTAGTAACAATCACAGCGCATACATTGCCGTCGATATTAACTTTGTGGCGCCGAACTTGTTCAAGCATTTGTTGCATGCAATCTGCTGGGTGATAAACGTCGCCTTCTTCTGAACCCCAAAACTTGAAGGTTTCTTTCACTTCCTGCAAAAATAACAAGT
Source organism: Craterostigma plantagineum (assembly GCA_027422505.1). Classification (NCBI taxonomy): domain Eukaryota; kingdom Viridiplantae; phylum Streptophyta; class Magnoliopsida; order Lamiales; family Linderniaceae; genus Craterostigma; species Craterostigma plantagineum. Next base: position 97,979 of record JAPQWV010001011.1, read on the forward strand.
TAGCAGATCACAAGAGACAAAGTAAAACATATTTGGGTTGTCTCTTTGCTAGTGGGAAATTGACAGATAGTGAAGCATTCGAAATCAGAAACATACTGCAATGAAAGCATCAGGAAAATTTGGGCAGCTCTGTTTTCTAGATAGTTTAAGAGTACACTCTGCAGCACTGTGGCCATCACGAAGGGCCACTGCCTTGAAGAAATCCATTAAGTTATCTCTGTCCTTTTTAGCAAGTTCAGCAGTCATGCCTACGTCGAGGAAGACGACCTGAGGACGTGTCTTAAACAGAGGTTTTATCGCACTTGTGCCTACGTTTATTTCCCTGACAAGAATATTTCCTGGATGCATGTCCGCATGGATGAAATTGTCAACCTGAAATAACAAGAGGTGACTGAAGTCTATCGAACAGTAATTCGATAAAAAAAAAAAAAAAAAAAAAAAAAAAACTAAACCAAGAGCATCTTTAGAAGTGAATGCGTTCCAATATGAGCAAGAGCAGTTTTGATGTGCTCATGTCCTTCAAGCCCATAGACATAGTTTAGGATGCTTTCTCCATGCTCATAAGTTTCCACCAAAACGGCGGGATGTACAAGAGGATACAGAGGTTTAGGGAACGCTACATCTTTCCAATGCCTGAAATTGTAGATAAAACGACTCAAATTAGCAGCCTCCCTCGAAAGATCAACCTGGGACATCATGAACACTGAAAACTGCTGTATGCTTTCGTCCAGCCTTAACCATTTCAGCGTAGGCAAGAAACTCGAGATCTTAGCAAACAGATTAATCAACGCAAAATCTCTCCGTATAGCTTCACCAACGCCTGGGTGCCTGACTTTCACAGCAACGAGCATAGGCTTAATTTCTTTCGAGGATACTGAAATCTGAGAATTGCTCGATGGACTTGCGCCACACTCCCCGATGCAACAGGGACCTCCTCAAAGCTTTCGAAAATCTCATGCAGTGGACGACCGAATGCTTTTTCTATACTTCTTTTTGTGTAGTTGAAGCTATGAGATGGAGCTTTGGTGTGAAGCTCAGAAAGCTCATTGCAGAGGTCATTCGGGAAGAGGTCTGGCCTTGCAGCAGCCCACTGGCCCATTTTTTATGAACGCCGGCCCAGCCTTCTCTAAGGTGACTCGAACCGTACGAATCCAAGATCTTCTGAACTTAATACCGAGAGAATCTGCAAAGGGTGCCATAACTATGCAAGGCCAAAATAGAATTGTGAGGTAAATGCTCTCAGTATTAGGATCAGCCCTTCTAAAAGAGATAAAATCAACGAAACCACAAAGATATGTCCACCATGAGCATGAATGTAGAGAGTATCCTTGTCAAGTAAATTCTCTGCTTGAGCCAGAACTCGTCGATTCCATCCTAATTCCCAAAGGCGAATGCCATGATGCCTGGGGCTACTAAGTGTGAACGAGACAATAAAAAAGTATTACATGTGCCATCCTGGTAATGGGTGTGGAGTTAGATCCTCGGTATGAACGTATCTCATAAAGCCTTTTCCATGCTATTTGGGCACGATGAGGTAACACGTATCTTGTAGGTAAGCTATGCACACATCTACATCCACTGCTCTTTTGTTGTAAATCCGTAATTTTGCAGAATGCGCGCGACGAAAACCCTCCATGGGTACTTTTTCGGTAAGAATAGGATCTCCTTGCAACATAGTGTCCAAGTGGAGATGATGGCCTATTCTTTGTAGTGAAAAGAGCAATTTCGACAGCCGCCTAATACTGATCATTTCAGAAAAGAAGGAATTTTGTTTGCTTTAAAATGGACTCAGCATTCATCGCGCGTCCTTGACCACTTGAAATTCGATAATAAGTACCAATAGCACACGAGAGGAATTACAGTATATCAATCAGCACGGCAAGAACTGTCTTCAATGTTATCTGCAAAGTGCAAACAACATCTCGCATCTTTCACGATCTTGAGGATTCAAATGACAGTAATAGGTACAACAGAAGTAGCAAATTTTTAATTAAGAGAAAAGCCCATCAAACATCATGTAACGATTAATACATGAAAGTAAATCTATTTCCTTCTCCAACGTACTTTCCCGAACATAACTCCCAGTCCCAGGGATCACCCAGTACCAAAATTCGGATCGGATAACAACAAGTGTAGAAATGAAAGTGTGAAAAGGGAGCAAAAAATGAAAGAAGAGGCAACATACCACTCAACTTCAGCTGAAGAAAACGACTAACTCGATCAATAACCAGAAAGAAATTTAACGGATATCATAAAGTGACGAAAGCGGCCAAAGAAATCAGCTGCGGCGAAATCCAACTAAGCCATATGTAAGGTATCACGATCACCAATGACCTCGTTACTTGTCTGCCATCGTCTACAGCAGTGCTGCAGTAGAGTCGAAGTTAAATTTTTATTCTTTAAAATTAAATAAATGCGAAAATTAACTTCGTAAGCACAACCAATCAAGATTATTCGATTAAATTAACCAGCGTTGAGTCGGTTTATTGCGTCGGGTCGGGTGTCGAAATATACACGTTCATATATATGAAAAATACCCCATATATTTCTTCTATAATAAGAAAACTGGAGAAATTAATTAATCACAAGAAAACACTGCAAGCGGAAAATCATAACGTGAGAATTTACAGCTCTCTCTAACACTGTTCTTGCAATAATTTTCACCAATAAATGCGATGCTCATCCATTCTAAAAAATGCTTCGAATATTAGATTGGCATTGTTGGAAACTTTGAATGAATTAAATAAAAGAGGTACAATTGAAAAGGGTTAATCTAAAAGGCTGCTCTCCATGTTAAGAGATACACCCATAAGAGGTATCCTTTGGAATTATACCCTTTGATAATGTTCTACATCTATATATAGGTTCCCCACAACATAGGAATTCACTCACACCCAAGCATTCTAGAGTTAGTGCATAGTAGTCCAAGTTAATAATAAAGCAAGAAAGGCTCGAGTCTTTAGTAGATTTCGCCCGATAATTTCGATACGGTGTGCGACGTTTCGAAATTCTGAAGTCGTTGTATCTTCGGGACGTATTGCGACAACCCCGAGCACTGATACGGGGCAATAACGTCTTACGGAAAGCTACGACGTCGTGCCTCGACTTCGACATAATAAGCATAAACTCTGTCCGAGTTTTTCGAGCGCCACCGACCGGACGCCAAACCGAACCAACAATCGTAAGACTTTATTCTGTCTGATCGTGGCGACGCTAGCGAATATTCCCACCGCCGTACCGCTGACGGGTAGCAACCACGCCGAAAAGCCGGCGAAATTCAACGGAGCCGATTTCAAGAATGGCAACAAAAAATGCTATTATCTGACGACTCTGAACCTGGTGCGCTTTCTAAGAACTCCCGCCCCAGGTGAACACCGACGGTGCCGCTGACAACGCCGTACCGAAAGAATGCACAACAGGCGGCGTTGACACGTGAATCATTATGATTTCATGTGTCGTAATTATATTTTGAACGCATTGGACGACTCCCTATACAACGTCTACGCGGTCGCTAAAACTGCTAAAGAGTTGTGGGACTCGTTGGACAAGAAGTACAAAACCGATGATGCCGGACTGAAGAAATTCATTGTCGCAGATTTTGGACTAGAAGTGACCGACTCCAAACCAGTATTGGACCAGGGTCGTGCTCTGCAACTGATAATCCACGATATACGCGCGGAGAATATGCAGATCAGTGAATCCTTCAGGTAGCTCCTATAATAGAGATCTGTCGCCCCTGTGGAAGGACTTCGAGAACTACCTCACAGCACAAGCGTAAGGAAATGGGGCTTGAGGACCTGATCGTGAGGCTTCGAATCGAAGAAGATAATCGAAGGATCGAGGCCAAGAACAAAAGGGGTAGTGTCGAGGTACGTGCGACCTGACCGAGTCTAGACCGCAAAAGCGCAAGAGGCCTAATCACGCAGCAGAAGCCGAACAAAATTAGGGTAACTGCTACAACAGCGACAAACCTGGGCATATGGCTAAGGACTGTCGGCTGAAGAAAAAGAGCAAAAAGAGCCAAGCTCTACTTACCGAGGCCAAGTGGGACAGATCTGACAGAGATGGACCTAGCTGTCGTCGTATACGAGGCACCGTGGTAGACAATCCTAGGTCGTGGTATATCGACTCTGGAGCGACTCGCCACATCTGCTCTGTAAGGAGATGTTTTCAACCTACATCCATCTCAGGCAGAAGCTGTTTATGGGCAACGCAGCCACCTCAGACATCGTCGATTAGGAAGGGTAGTGCTGAAGATGACTCGGGCAAGGAACTCACTCTGTGGACGTACTGCATGTGCCAGACATCCGCAAGAACTTGGTGTCGGCTCCTGTTGAGCAAAGCCGGATTTAGGCAGTGTTTGAGAGTGATAAGTATTGTACTGACCAAAAACGGTCATTTCATAGGTAAGGGCTACTCGAGAAGGGGCTCTTTAGATGAATGTAATGCCCTGTAATACGCGAGATTGAACTCGCTAATAATAGTAAAGAAAGTTCATCTTATTTGGTTGAGTGTTCCAATTTTATGGCATCATAGATTAGGACACGTGGGTTTTAAATAAAATAAAAAGTTAATAAGTTTAAACCTGCTTCCGCAAATGGAAGTCGACTCACAACAAAAATGTGAAGTCTGTGTCGAGGCAAAAATGGCCAAGGCACGTTCTTCTCTGTTGAGAGAAGTAGTGCGCCTCTAGACTAATCCATACAGATATATGTGATCTGAAGTTTGTGCAGACTAGAGGTGGAAAAAGTACTTTATTACTTTTATCGATGATTGCACGAGATTTTGCTACGTATATTTTTAACTGGCAAGGACGAGGCTCTTGATGCCTTCAAAAGATATAAGAGTGAAGTTGAGAATCAACTAAACTCACGAATAAAAATAATCGAAGTGATAGAGGAGGAGAATACGTGGCGCCGTTCGAAGAATTTTGCCAAGAGCACGGCATTTCATCAAACAACCGCGCCTTATTCACCTCAGTCAAACGGCGTTGCTGAACGCAAAAATAGGTCTCTTAAAGAGATGATGACGCTATGTTGATCAGTTCTGGGCAACCTCAGAACTTGTGGGGGGAAGCAATCCTCTCGGCAAATCGCATTCTGAATATGGTGCCACACAAAAAGAAAGAAAAGACTCCATCGAACTGTGGAAAGGTAGGGCTCCGTCCCATATTACCTGAAAGTGTGGGGGTGCCTAGCAAAGGTCGAAGTACCTAAACCTAACAGGTTAAGATAGACCCAAGACTGTTGATTGCATTTCATCGGATATGCTAATAACAGTAGTTCATATAGATTTCTAGTGCACAAATCAGAAAACCCTGAAATGAATACAGGGATGATATTTAAATCAAGGAATGCAGTATTCTTCGAGAATATTTCCCAATAAGAAAAGAAAGAAATAAGCTATAAGAAGCGAACTTACGATGCCGTGGAGAGTTCACCTCAAGAAAACGAGGACCACGGCAAAGCAAACGTAAGAGAACGGCCAAATCGTTTGGGCTGACTTCCTAACATATATGTTAGATGATGAACCACGGACTTTGCAAGAGGCATTGTCTAGTCCAGAAGCTCCGTTTCTGGAAAGAAGCTGTGAACAGCGAGATTGAGTCCATTATGCAAAACCATACGTTGGAGCTGGTAGACCTCCCAAAGGGGTGTAAGCCTTTAGGATGCAATGGGTCCCTTAAAGGAAACTTAAGACCGATGGATCAATCGAAAAATAAGCTCGTTTAGTAGCTAAGGGATTTAATCAAAAGGAAGGGTACGATTTCTTCGATACCTACTCACCCGTGACAAGGATTACATCCATACGGGTCTTGATCGCTATAGCAGCGCTGTATGACCTCGAGATACACGATGGACGTGAAACGGCCTTTCTAAATGGGGAACTGAGGAGAATATATATGAGGCAGCCTGAAGGTTCATTGTACCCGGCAGGAAAATAAAGTGTGCCGACTCGTGAAGTCACTTTACGGGCTTAAGCAAGCGCCGAAACAGTGGCACGAAAGTTCGACATGACGATGTTGTCGAATGTGTTTAAGATAATGAGTGTGATAAAGCGTTTATATAAAGGCACACCCAATGAGTTTGTGATTGTCTGTCTGTACGTAGACGACATGTTAATCATGGGAAGCAGTCACAAAATAATCGTGAATACAAAGAATATGCTGGAAAATCATTTCAGTATGAAGGATATGGGCTTGGCTGACGTCATTTTGGGAATAAATGTCTCTAAGACGTCCTAAGGAATTGTGATTACACAATCTCACTATTTTGAGAGCTTGTTAAGAAATTTAACGCCTTCGATGATCCTCCGGCTAAGACACCTGTGGACACTAACGTACACTTAGCCAAAATAGAGGAGAGCCTGTATCGCAACTCGAATACGCTCGGGTGATTGGCAGTTCTGATGTATTTGTCTAACTGCACTCGACCTACATAGCGTACTCAATTAGTAAGCTAAGTAGGTTACAAGTAACCGGGTAGTAGCCATTGTGTAGCACTAAGAAGAGTGCTAAGATATCTGAAAGCACACTATTATCACGGCATACTATACTCGAGATATCCCGCGGTACTAGAAGGGTATTGCGTGCAAATTGGATATCTGATATAAAGACTCAAAATCCACGGTGGTTATATATTTACCATCGGTGGAGGAGCAATTTCTTGGAAAGTCCTCCAACAAACGTGGCATAGCTCGATCCATGATGGAGTCGGAGTTCATCGCACTAGATAAACCAGCGAAGAAGCAGAATAGCTTCGAAATTTTCTGGAGGATATTCCGTGTTGGAACAAACCTGTGCCCAATTATGATTCACTGCGATAGCATGGCGGCTATCGGCAGGGCACAGAATTGTATGTATAACGGTAAGGTCTCGGCACATTCGTCGGAGACATAACACCGTAGACAGCTTATCTCTAGCGGAATAATTTCCACCGACTATGTAAAGTCAAAGGAAAATATTGCGGATCCGCTGACAAAAGGCATAGCTAGAGATCAGTTAGAAACGCAGTAAGGGGGAATGAGACTAAAAATCCACACACACCACGAAAAACAGTGGTAACTCAACCTCGATGAGTGGAGATCCCACAAACTTGGTTCAATGAGACAACTAATAAAGTCCATTCTCGACAGCTGCCCAAGTAATTTCCCGATGACGTTGGTTAGGGTAGAACATATGCTTTTAATGATGACTATACCAAATGGTGGAGTATTTCGGGCTACTCCAGGATTAGTCTAATAGTCGGTCACCTATATAGTGTGAAGTGGGGCCGCTTCAATGGAAAACACTTATGAAACGGAGATATGGTCCACGGCCGAAAGGACACAACGTGAGAATCGAAAGAGATCAGATTCATCACTATGTGTATACTGTTGTCTTGGTTTACAAAAAAAGCCGCCAGTTCAAGACATCACGTTCACTGAGCAGCGAGTAAATCCGATAGTATTTCACTAGGGAAGGTTCAAAGCCACAAGCTACCTATCCTGATGCAGTGATGGGTCGTCGGGCTTTCTTGCAAGAGTCAGCATGCATAGATGTGCATTAATGTCATTCATGTGGGGGATTGTTGGAAAACTTTGAATGAATTAAATAAAGAGGTACAATTGAAAAGGGTTAAGTCTAAAAGGCGTGTCTCTCCATGTTAAGAGATACACCCATAAGAGGTATCCTTTGGAATTATACCTTTGATAATGTTCATACATCTATATATGGTTCCCCACAACATAGGAAATTCACATCACACCCAGCATTCTAGAGTTAGTGCATAGTAGTCCAAGTTAATAATAAAGCAAAGAAAGGCTCGAGTCTTTAGTAGATTCGCCCGATAATTCGTACGGTGTGCGACGTTTCGAAATTCCTGAAGTCGTTGTATCTTCGGGACGTATTGCGACAACCCGAGGCACTGAAATACGGGGCAATAAACGTCTTACGGAAAGCGTACGACGTACGTGCCTCGACTTTGACATAATAAGCAGAAACTCGTCCGAGTTTTTTTCGAGCGCCACCGACCGGACGCCAACACCGGAAACCAACAGGCATCACAAGTCAGGCGGCCGACTTTTCCAGGAACGACGTCCCCAAGTTTGGAGAAAGAGTGGAACCAATGAATCTTCTTTACAACATGTGCAATGCTTGATCATATATGAACCATACATATAAAATGGCCGAATCCAATAAAATACCACATGATTGGAATATTTCATTGTGTGGCTAGTTCAATCCAACACTGCCCACTACACACATATCTCGTATACATTAACATATAGATATTATAAATAAACACATATATTAAACCTCCAATAACTTTACATTATCTCTAAAGCAATTCCATCCAAGATGTTAGAAGGCAAAGCAGTGATCGGAGAAACTGATATGCTTCAGCCAGCAGAAAGACGCGCTCGACTTGGCTCTAAGGCCTCGTTACTACGAAGTCAAGAGGCCACTGACATAGCTCGATTCATCAGAAGGTAGTTATCATATCATATAAGCTCTAATCTTTATTTGAATTACTTCATTGATATTTTCATTATTTTTTAATGCAGGATTTCGACAGGGTATATGGTCTTGTTGGCAGTGCATTGTGGGCACTGATTTCGGTTCGTTCGTCACGCATTCCTATGGCTGTTTCATCCATTTCTGCGTCGGCAGCCTGCGATTCTTCTCTTTCGAGGATCGACTGATCAAGAAAGTACAGAAGACGAGATAATTAAGAGTTTCAGGCGTTTAGTTTGTCTCCGTAGTCTTTCAACTTATGCATCGATTTACGGTATTTTTATTGAAACACTTTGGAACCTATGATGACTTTGAGTCGTCCATGTTGGGTGTCAAACCCAAGTCCCACGTCGGATAAATAAAAAGGTTGATTAAGTTTGTGGGCTAACTCTCTCTATCATCAATTAGTGTTAGAGATGAACCACACACGCTTATATGAGCTTGGGCTTGGGGTGAAATCGGGCCTGAAAAATCCCTACAGTGGTGCGGTGAGCGTGGACGAATGCGTGAGGGTGAATTCAGATAAAAATGAAATCTAGCCCAAAAACGATTGATGACTGCGATGAAAAAGTGCTTGGTGCAGATGGTGCGGTGGAAACGCTTGGTGCAGATATAGTCGAAAGGGAGTCCCGTTGGGTGGTCTTGAGTTCAAGGGAATGATTGTTGGGTGTCAACCCAAGTCTCACATTGGATAAATAAAAAAAGTTGGACTTGTATATAAGCTTGTGGATTACCCTCTCTATCACCAATTGGTTGTAGAGATAAACCTCACATGCTTATATGGGCTTGGGCTGTAACTGGGCCTGAAAAATCCGCGTGTGGTAGCTTTGAATGGTTAGGTTGATTGATTTTGTTATTGCCAGTTAAGCACAAATAACAAATCCCACATTATCTTCATTTCATTCAGCCACAAAATCAGTTAATGGCCAAATAGTCATAGCCATTTTAGAATACAATGTAATCCGCAAATGCTGAATTGAATAAAAAAATTTCAAATATATACAAATAAAAATGCAATTCTGTAAGTTTACTTACTCCCCATTCATCCGTAATCTTTCTTGGCCGCATTATCCGTGATTCACGGCGGTATCACAATTGCATAAAGGGGTCCCTTCTTACACCATTATTATCTCCATAAAATTTGTATTAGATTAATTATATAGCAATAGCATCCCAACTTTTGGTGTGCCTAAGCTTATGATCTTTCAAACGTCACAAATGAAATTAGACTCGTGACTGTCATGATCGGAAATTGGACCACTCAACGTATCAATTGGAGTTAACCCGGCAAAGTAAAACTAAACATTTTACCATGTTTTGTAATTGAGCTAATTCACAGCGGCAGCAAATGTGACAAATTTGAAGTAAACGATTCCGTGATCTCTGTCAATTTTTTTTTTCACATAAGAAACGGTGGGGTTCGACCGTTCAATTGTTGAATTATTAGCCCATTGCGTCATGAAATAAATAAAAACGACGGCGATTTATTTTATCGTTTTCATTTATTTCAGAAATAAATAAATGGACAGGAGAGGAGCTAACATGGTACTTCACATCACAAGAATCTATGATACTCTGTATTGCAATTCAAGCGAGGATCGTGAGTTTTTGAAAGTGCCCCTTTTGTGGATCCATTTTTTCTAATTTTATTTTAAACTTCTTTCTACGTACTTTGCGAACCGAGTTGACAGCCTAATCGAACAGCCTGTAAAGAGCTGTTGTGGTTTCTTGCACTAATAAAGTTCGCTTCTTGGCAACATTTCTCTGTGTTTTCGAGTTATTTTTTTTCACATCTTTCTCTTTAATGTCTGAAAATGCACTGTCCATGTGAGCTCCATTAGGTGACATGAGAGGTAATACACTGCTTCCCTTTTCTGTATCTTTATATCGCTCGCTTACTTCCAAACTGTTCTTGCGTTGCACAGCTTCATCTCGCTTCTTTCAGCTTGGATTATTTTTGCATGTAACCCATTTCGTCACAATTTTACTATATGGCATCACTTTTCTTACAGATCTGTGCAAAAATCATGTAGGTAGAGGCTTTGGAAAGAGCTCGATGTCAATGTACCGAACCTTGCACTTCTTCCCAGTATCCTAGATTCAAAATTCTCTGTTAGCTGCCCAGAAAAGCGACCTAATTGAGGTTTGTTAAGCTTCAGAAGCTATGAATCTTCTCAAGTACAGAGCCTTACATCTATTTGACGCCGCGGTATTGATAGCTTTTTTGGGTTTCATTACATCGAACGCTGCATTCATACCTGCCGATAATTACTTGATTGCTTGTGGATCTCCACGAAACGTGACGTTTTCTCGGCCAGACATACGTCCCAGATTCTGCTCAAACCTCAATTTCTCTGAAAACCCAAGGAAATTCCTTCGTCGCCGCGTCCAACTCCTCGGCTCCATTTCCCATCTACCGATCTTCGAGGGTTTTCACGAACACGACGACTTACCGATTCGACGTGAGGAGAGAAGGCGACACTTTGTTCGCCTTCACTTTTACCCCATCCCGGCCAGAATCTGACATCCTCGACCTTCACGGTCGTCTCCGACGATTTCGTGCTGCTAGAAAACTTCACTTTCAAGGACTACAACGGCTCTTACCTCTTCAAGGAATACGCAGTCAACGTCACTTCAACAGCCTCGAGCTCACCTTCGTTCCCATCAACGGTTCTTCCGCTTTCGTCAATGCCATCGAAGTTGTGTCTGTCCCAGACAACCTAATCCCAGACCAGGCATCTTCTCTGTCGCCCGTTGGGACTTTCAAGGCCTCTCGGGGCGTGCTTTAGAGACGGTTTACAGGCTAAACATGGGCGCCTCTGATCACTGCTCAGAACGATACGCTGGGAAGAACTTGGGAGAACGACGTCGAGTACCTTCACGTGAACAGCTCTGCTTCGAACGTCTCCGTTAGCCCTTCGAACGTGATCTACGGTCAGGTTGTCACGCCCGAGATAGCTCCCAACTACGTCTACTCTACGGCAGAAACGATGGGGGACGCAAACATGGTCGACGGAAACTTCAACGTCACTTGGGTTTTCCCAGTCGACCGGGATTTCGCCTACTTCGTAAGGCTTCACTTCTGCGATATAGTGAGCGAGTCTCTGAACAGCTTGGTATTCGACGTCTACGTCAACACCGATATGGCAATCTCGAATTTAGACCTGTCTAACCTCGCTGGCAACCTGGACGTTCCTTACTATCGAGATTTCGTCAGCAATGCAGCAGATTCCGACACGCTCACCGTGAGCGTGGGCCCCGATACGAGCGCTGATGCGATGAACGCCATCTTGAACGGGCTGGAAGTAATGAAGGTGAGCAACGAGCCAAAAGCTTAGACGGGGTTTCCGCCGCCGATGCTCTAGTGAAGAAGGGCAGCCGAGGAAGAAGAGTGGTAAGGCGGGCGTTTTGATCGGTTCGTTAGTCGGCGTCATTACAGCTTTTGCGCTCATCGGTCTGTGTTACTACTTCTGCTGCGTAAGAAGGTCGAAGTCCTCCCAGCAAGGAACTTCATGGCTTCCGTCTATGGAAACTCCCTAACGGTCACGAAAAATGTCGACCGCGTCCCAGAAGAGCGGCGGAACGGCGAGCTGCATCTCCTTAGCTTCGCCCAACCTCGGCCGATTCTTCAATTTTCAGGAAATTTTGGACTCCACGAACAAGTTCGACGAGGGGTTGCTGCTCGGCGTGGGCGGTTTCGGAAGGGGTGTACAGAGGAACCCTAGAAGACGGGAAGCAGGTCGCCGTGAAGAGGGGAAACCCGAGATCGGAACAGGGATTGGCAGAATTTCGACCGGAGATCGAAATGCTGTCCAAGCTCAGACACAAGCACCTGGTTTCCCTCATCGGCTACTGCGACGAACGGTCCGAGATGATCCTCGTCTACGAATTCATGGCGAACGGGCCCTTGAGGAGCCACCTCTACGGCGCAGACCTCCCGCCGCTGTCCTGGAAACAGAGGCTCGAGATATGCATAGGCGCCGCCCGAGGGCTCCACTACCTGCACACGGGCGCAGCGCAGAGCATAATCCACCGCGACGTTAAGACGACCAACATTCTGTTGGACGAGAATTTCGTGGCGAAGGTCGCCGATTTCGGGCTTTCGAAGACGGGCCCGGCCCTCGACCAGACCCACGTCGCACGGCCGTGAAGGGCAGCTTCGGGTACTTAGGACCCCGAGTACTTTAGGAGGCAGCAGCTCACTGAGAAATCCGACGTTTATTCTTACGGCGTTGTTCTCATGGAGGTTCTCTGCGCTAGGCCTGCTCTGAACCTGTTCTTCCCAGGGATCAGGTGAACATTGCCGAGTGGGCGATGACGTGGCAGAAGAAGGGTTTGCTAGAGGAGATCGTGGACAGGAGTTTGTCGGGGAAGGTGAATAGAGCTTCGCTGAGGAAGTTTGGGAGACGGCGGAGAAGTGCTTGGCTGAGCATGGCGTGGATAGGCCGTCGATGGGCGACGTTTTGTGGAACCTCGAGTATGCGCTTCAGTTGGAGGAGACTTCGTCGGCGCTCACGGAGAGGGACGGCGATGATAGTACGAATCATATTGCGGGATTCCCATGGCGCCTTTGGAGCCGTTCGATAGTAGCTTCAGCGTTGCTGATCGTTCTGATGAAGATTGATGACGACGAGGGCGGCGAAGACGCTGCTACTAGCGCCGTTTTCTCGCAGCTTGTGAATCCACGTGGCAGGTGATGGGGGAGAGAAGGCGAAGAGGTTTTTGCGTGCGATTCAGATTGTTCTTTGCTGTCTGCGTTGTGATTGACCGATGGGGCGAATGCGTGTAATAAGAGTTGTATTTTGATATAGATTGGCATGTTGAAATTTTGAGTAGTTCCAAAAAAAAGAAAAGATTCATCATCTCCTTCTCGAATCTCGAGAATACTAGAAATCGTATATAAAACTACAGAGAGATGAAAGTAGAAACGAAAAAAGAAAATTACTCGGAAACTCTACTGACATACTCGTAGAACAGTAGTATCTTTCATAGAACTATTCACATGTAAGACTTGAGGATAGCCCCACAGAAACAACATACGATGGCTTTCCATGACTTGAAATAAAGAGGGATATAACAGAACCTCGTCACCGTCTTCATGTCGGCCACCACCGCGCTGTGGCGGCAATAGGAGCAAGCTCCGGCGACAGGTTTGCTCTGCTTTATAACACTCCTTGATCAACCAGGAAACAGAAGCAGACCATATATGTAGTGACAGAGATCGACTTACACTATCAAATTAAGCTTTGCGAAGATGAAGGGATGGAATGTTTTGTCTTTGCTTTCGCCTTCAGGTTTTAGAGATGCGAGTAAGTAGTTCTGTAGGACTTGTCAAACAGTACGAAGTTTTGGCGAATCCTAGTACGTAGGTTCGGCCGACAAGAGATACATAGTTTTTATCCAGAATCTTATATACTATATGCATTTCTTGTATGTCGTTTATCTATATCTAACTAAACGGCCAAATGAAAAATGCTGCGATGACTATGATTGTTTGCGTAGAAGTGCGAGGGGATGTGATTCACTGATCATATGTCGTTTTCATGCCGGGACAGTTGGTTGTTACGGGTCCGATAATTAATGAGATGTAATAATGACTCGAGAGTTTTTTTTGGTTCGTCTATAATCAAATCGATACGCCATAACTAGTACGGAAAATAAATGTATAGATAATATTATTTGGGTGTAGTATGAATTGGGTTGAGAAAGGACCACATAATCGTATTTTAGTGGCCCAGTTTCATCTTCATGCTTGGGAATAATAATATATTGCTGTCGGTGAAGATTTAGCTTAGCTTGAAGTACTCATTTAAATTACCTTGACTAATTGGGATTTAAGTGGGACCGTTCTCTCTTCTTTCACGTGCATATTCTTTTAATTATCACTTTTACTTGAATATTAAGGCCTATCAAAGTTAGGGAGGGCCATGTTTATTTCAGCGTAAATTTCTTTACATGGAAAATAACGATGGATCGCATATCGAAGATCCAAACTATAGTCAAATCCCCAGCGCATCACATGTATTTGAAAACCGACTCGACCAAGTCTTCATACGAACGACAAAAAACAATAAAATAAACAAATTATTAGTTGCTATGTCTCCTCTCTAAATCTCCCTCAGTGTCTCGTATCTTTCTCCGTGGTGTGAAAAGGGTTTTCGTAAAGTAATACCGAACTTTCCTCCTCGTAAAGAAACACCACTGAGACAATACATAGAACGGTAAATTCTTGCATTAGGTTGTACGTAGGTTGTCCTGTAACTTTCCACTGCAATAAACGCGTTGATTACGTAATAGAAGACAAAGCAACAGCTCACCATCTCTCTCTCTGATCCATTCCATCCCTAGTCTTGTCAGTCAGTCAGTCGATGTATAAAGAATCAATGAATCAGCACATACGGCTTTAATTGAGTGGTATATATTCATCTACTTCACTTCCATCTCCTACTGAACAGTGAGCACTCTTCCTCTCTCTCTCGCCATGACACGCATCTCCTTTCTCCCTAAAGTTCACCTCTTCTGAAAACTGGTAACTGGGAAAGTTGTCTTGAATGTGCTCTGTTTCGATCTGTGTATTTAGTTCAGAAACACCTTCTCAAACTTGGGCTGCAAAATCAGATATTATGCATGTATATACGCACAAGAATGACCACTCTAATTACAGTACAATCAACAAGCGGATTCAAGAAACGAGTAGCAAGTCCATGGGCGGCAAGTCGGGTCGCCGCGACTGGTCTCAGATCTACGCCGTCTACGGCTTAGACGACTGGCAAACGCCGCTGTTCCTCCTCGCCCACGCCGCCGTCTTCTCTCTCCTCTCCGTCGCCTTCCTCCTCTACTTCGAGCGCGTCTGCTCCTTCCTCAACGCCCACTTCATCCCCGGCCGGCCGGCCTCCGCCCGGTTCTTCGCCGGCTTCACGGGATCCGTCACGGCGCTGACGGCCGTCTGCCTGCTCTTCGCGGCGGGGAACTTCTTCTACTCCGCCGTGGCGCTGAGGTGGGACATGTCGCAGAGGATCGTTTCGTGCGTCCACGATTGGTCGAGTGTGAAGCACGCGCTCGACCTGGGCTGTACGGGGAGGGGAATCCTCCTCAATGCGGTGGCGATGCAGCTGAAGAAGTCGGGTTCTTCGGGTCGGGTCGTCGGGTTAGAGCCCGATCGCCGGAGGGTCGGCGGTTCTGCTCCGACGAGGACTCTGAAAACCGCCGGGATTGAGGGTGTTGAGGAGTACGTCACTTGCCGGTAGGCGGTAGCCATATCGGAGAACACTTTTCATTTGATATTCGAATCTGTTTATGTATCGTATGTATGTGTACAGCTCCGGCGATCCTCGTACGCTGCCGTTCAGCGACAGCTACTTCGACGTGGTGGTCTCCGCCGTGTTCCTCCATACCGTCGGCAAAGAGTTCGGGCCGAAGTCCGCGGCGGCGTCGGCGGAGCGAACCAGGGTACTGATGGAGATCGTTCGCGTGCTCAGGCCGGCGGCGTCGGCGTCGTGTGGGACCACGTCCACGTGGCGGAGGAGTACGTCGGCCGCCTCCGCGAACTGATGATGGAGGAGATCAAAGTGTCCGAAAGAGTCACCGCCTTCATGGTCAGCACACACATCGTCTCCTTTCGTAAGCCGCCACGTCAGCACTACGTGGGGCCCGCCGGCGAAGTAAGGCTCGACTGGAGATTCAACGCCATGTGTTGACTGAGTAACTCTTTCACTCCATGAAAAATTAATATTTTATATATTAACTATTAAGGTAAAAAACAATATATCTGGGAACGCGAAGTGTAACCAGATTTGTAATATATTTTATTATTGTATGTATCGTCGCCGTACGTGTCGTGTCAAGTGACATGAAGATATGTCACTCGTTTGCTATATTTGAATAATAAAGTGTAATACTACTCTTTTTTATATATTTCGTGCATTTATTTTTCAATTAATGGCCGATATTGTTGAATGATTGGATGAGTTATACTTGCATGTTAGGGGGGTCGTTGAGCGATCACGATCATTCGACTCTTGAAAAAGTAATGAGAAAGCGAAGATTAAATGGCCTTGCACTTCAAATTTAGATCATTAATTACGAATTTATTTATATTTTATCCAACTAGTTGTCTAAAATATCTATATAATATCGAAGTGGCGCCACACATTTAGTCATGCAAAAAGATAAATATATCCTAAAGTAGAGTAGCCGCAGATAATGATATAATGACCTTTCACATGCTATTGTAGCATTGACAAATTTTGATTTGAACACTGATGGGTGACTTAGCTAACCCAACTAATAAAGTACATGTATAGTCTTAAAATTATGGTCTCGGCCCACTTTAAAGCCCAATATCTCATGGCTTAGACGCTTTTTGTGAAACCAACGCTTTCTTATTTTCTTGATTTCCTTTTTCTTTTTAAATATTAATTATATAAACTCAACCGACGTTATTTACGTACTAACGACTAAAACCAAGCGGTGTATTGTTGAGCTGTCACAGTCTTCCATCTCCTTTTACTTGATTTCTAAGCTGTGAACTTCCCTCTGCTTCTTCACTACTCAAATACTTCAACTTCATATCTTAGATTCGGTACTCAGATCTAATCTAATCTAGCTGCAAATACTTGGCGTCCCCTTCGATGGCTTCGAAATTGTTGATAGCAATTGTGTTCGTCTTCGATCTCATTGCTTTTGGTTTGGCTGTTGCTGCCGAGCAGAGAAGAAGCCATGTGAGTTTTTGCTTAACTTGATTCGAGCTTGCTCGCATTGTGCTTTTTTTACTGTTCCGTGAAACAACGCTGGAATCTGTAAAGATTGGGAAATTTTTGGGAGTGAATATGCTTCGATTGTTGTTGATTTTGTTCTCGAATTAGTTGATTGCGGCTGTTCTCGAATTAAGTCTAGTGATCATGTCCTTCAAGCGACCGATCGAACACTGCATCTGCATTGAAATGGCGGATTAATGATTCTGAGTTCGTTTGCTGCCTCTTAAAAGTTCTCAGTATCCTTGGTTTATCTTGATAGGGCACAGTGAAGAAAGACAACGAATTGAATTACCAATACTGCACTTACGATTCAGACATTGCAACTGGTTATGGTGCTGGTGCGTTTGTACTCCTCTTAGCCAGTCAAGTCCTCATAATGATTGCTAGCAAATGCTTTTGCTGTGGAAAGCCATTAAATCCGGCGGCTCAAGGGCTTGTGCTGTAATCCTATTCATCATTTGCTGGTAAGAAAAATGTCGGCAAGCCCATCTCATTTTCTGCAAATGACCAATCAAAACTCAATTTCTTTCGTTATCTTGTCGCGTACATTTTGTAATCGCTGAATCTTGCTTGCTGGCGGGTTCGGTGAGAAACGCTTATCATTACAAGTACACGAGGATGTTCTTCGACAACGAGCCCTCGTGCGAAACCGTAAGAAAGGGAGTATTTGCTGCTGGTGCTGCCTTCGTTCTCTTCACTGCTATAGTTTCGGAGTTTTACTACGTCAACTACGCTAAGGCACGGGGAAGCTTCGATGGTCCTTACGGTGGAGAAACAGGCGTTGGAATGGCTGCTTATAAGTGAGAATATACGATGATTCACAGTTCATGTTGTGATCTTGTTGGTCCGTTTTATCCAACCTAGACGTGATTCATATATTTGGTATTACCTTAGATGATGACTTACGGAAGCGATTGATCAGTAATACCTCTGCTCTGATTGTAGAGTTGGAACAATGAACGCGCGAGTTCTTCAGCAATAATACGTCAACTCCATTAATGAATCAGCAACCCTAAACGATGTATCGTTTAAGGTATTTATACACATAAGCCCTAATGGACTATTGGGCCCAAGTTAATTAATATACCCACAAGTCAGGTATATTTACAATTAAGTCCTATGGCAAAATAGATTACAGAACATAGGCATATATATTTGAATGACACAATAAAAATTATTTAACAATAAAAATATCTCTAACAGATCTTTCTATGCATATTGCATGAGACATTTAGTAAGACGTTTTTGTGTAGAGAATGTGGTGTATAAACTTTTGGTTGAATTAGCTTCTCGATTTTTGATTGTTTTATTCAAATCAGACTATTGAAGATACCATATGTTCCTTTTGGGCCGAGTCTATGATGTATCAACGTTACATATGAATATGTTATCGAACCATTAAGGCGTTGTTTGGATTCATCAAATTCAATCATATGGAATTTATATACTATCCATTTTTATTTTTTATTTAGGAAAATGGAGAAAAAGTCATTGAAGATACAAAAGGAATTGGGTAACAAAACATAAACAGGCAGATTACGCTATTATTCATTAGTTGTAAAACCAAAAGGAATTGCATAGATAAACGACAAGTGGAATCCTTTTGTCTATGATTTGGCTCTATAATACAGACTATTGATTTAAGCATCTTTAATTTAAACAGGCTGTTTAAGAATCAAGCAACGTGATATGTCTGAAAATTAATTAGCTAATTCAATAGCACGTTCATGTCATTAACTAATCTCTTTTTTTACTGTACACGCACGTCTTAATCAGTTCATTGTCCTTGCCTTTTAAATAATATATCCTCCTAATTATGAAAATATACAAACATATGCGCCACTGTTTTTCAGAAAATAAATGTATCACAACCAAAAAAATTTCCTAATTTTATTGACAATATATTTTTCAATTACAGCCCACGAATTCTGTATAATAATTTATATATTATATCTCTTTTGTGTGTAATGATAAGTGATAAATGATGATATGGGGATTATCCTACTTATAAAAATAATATGACTTGGATTTATGATTGACATTTTGTAAGCCTAATTGATTTCTTCGGAGATTTGCTGCAGTGTCCCGTATAGGATCTATTATCTGACGTTGAGTATAGGAAATTGAGCAAATTGATAAAATAATAATAATAATAATAATAATAATAATAATAATAATAAAGAACTAGACGGATAAAACTAACTAAATATAGTTTTTCTTGATTGATTTTATCTCATTCATGTAAATAGTAAATATGGGCTAAACTAAAGTACCGTTCCGATAAGAGACAACACAGTTGCATGTTTCTCTTCGCTAAGTAATAAATAGTACATAGGATAAGGACAGCAGTGGCCGGGAAAAATACGTATACCCATATAAGTATTTTTCAAATTAAATAATTTATGCAATCGAGGTAATAGCAGTATACAATCTGCCTATAATAGAAAATGTAACATATGGTTATTTAATCTGAATATATCAGTCAAGATATGGTAAAAAAGTTGGGAGCCCATTCGGGGAAGGCAGAGATAGGAAAACTTTCGATACACAACACGCATGCAATAGTTAAAACCGACATATAAAAACATACATGCTGGAAATTTTGATGTTACCAGTTTTTTATTTGAGTGTTACATTGCAATAAATGATAACGTAATTTAAGTTAAATATAATAAAAATAAAATCCACTAGACATATTAGTTCCCTCCAAAATTAATCAATTTTTAACCACCTTTAATTTTTTTCCCTCTTTGACTTGGATCAATGTAACGCCACTTTTTAAACCTACTTTACTCCTCCCAGTGAACGACCAGACACAAAAGACGACACCGTTTTCTCTCTCCGCCTCTCTCTCTCTCTCTCCCTATCTCTCTCTGAGTTCATCGTCGGATCTGAGAGTCTACAGTGAAAACTCAGAAGCAGGCGCACACAGCCACCTGCGGGTGACTTGATTGCACATATTTTCGATCTCATTATACTCTCACGCAAAGCTCAAACTTCAAGCATCAGCAGCGACGAAAAGGTGCAAATTTGATGCTCAGTGTCGGTTCTCGGGGCACGATCAGAACCGATTTGACGAGAGAGAGAAACGTCTATGGAACATTGATGATGACGACGAAGGAAGTAGAAGAAAACGACGGCGTGGAGTGCTTCCACGACTCGCTTGATCGGCTATTATCCTCTTCCAACACTTCATGCTCCTGTTCGCCCGACGGGGGATCCGATTCCGAAGAAGATCCGAACCGCTGTGTTGGCTACGACGTCCCAACTGCCCCGAGATTTCCAGTTGGGGTTTCGAATGATTACAACGTTTGGATCTTACAGCCGTCGTCCGTTCAGGAGCGGCGTTTGAAGTTAATGCGGCAGATGGGTCTCGCTCGTGACCCGAGTTTGTTGAAACACAGACCATCTTTATCACTATCCATGTCTAATTTTGAAATCGACCAGGCTGCCGGGAATTTATGCAGTGGTAATCATGAGAATTGCGACGGTGAATGTGGAAAAATTAATGGCGATGGTAGGGGGATTGTGAGGTCTAGATCGGATGGCGATTTCGGTAATTTCAGGCGTTTGGGTGAGTGTGGTAATGATCGGGATGCACGAGTTTTGCCTAGTAAGCCTCCGAGGGTGAAGAATGGAGTCGAATGTACAAGGGGTGGAACCAACAATTCAGAGCGAACAAAGGGAAGGGCGAGTTATTCTGAGGTTATAGAAAGTGATGGTGTCGATGATATGGCTAGTGGGGGTGTGTATGATCAAGAATCTTGACAATGGGAAGGAGTTTGTTGTTGACGAGGTTCGAGATGATGGAATGTGGGAGAAGATCAAGGAGGTTGGGACTGGGCGGCATCTCACGATGGAGGAGTTCTCGACAGAGATGTGTATTGGGACTTCACCTATCGTGCAGGAGTTGATGAGGAGGCAGAATATTGAGGATGGGAGTTGTGATATTTTAGATTCATCTGGTGATGGTAGCAGATCGAAGGTGAAGAGAACGGGGAATTGGTTGAGGAGTATAAGAAATGTTGCAAGTTCTGTGAGGAGGCATAAGGAGAGGCGAAGCAGTGACGAGAGGGATGCACCATCAGAGAAGGGTGGGAGGAGGTCAAGCTCTGCAACAGATGATAGTCAGGATGTGTTGTTTTATGAGCCGGAGAGAGTTAGGGTTAAGCAGTATGGGAAGTCAGTTAAGGATCTTACAGGACTGTATAAGAGCCAGGAGATACAGGCGCATAATGGGTCGATTTGGGCGATTAAGTTTAGCTTGGATGGTAAGTATATGGCTAGTGCTGGTGAGGACTGTGTGATACACATATGGCAGGTTATGGAGACAGAAAGGAAGGGAGAATTTTGTTTTGATAAAGCAGAAGATGCGAATTATAATCTTGTGTCTTTGGCCAATGGATCATCAGAGCCCCCATTGGATGGGCAACTGAGAAGAAGAGAAGAGGAAGATCCTCTATAAGTAGGAAGTCTGTGAGTTTTGAACAAATTTTGGTGCCTGAGACGGTATTTGCTCTGTCGGAGACACCCATTTGCTCATTTCAAGGACACTTGGCTGACGTACTGGATCTCTCATGGTCCAAGTCACAGGTTTGTTGACATTTGATATTCTTATGCATCATTGTTCATTGTCTGGCTGTCTAAATTCTAATCATATTTATATGAATCTCAGAATAGTTTGGTTTGGATAATTCTTCGTCTTTTTGTAATAAATATGTACTCGAATGTCTTGATATCTCTGTGTGGTTAAACATATGTGGTTTTGATTTTGCCTGCCTTTGGATAATCACTGATTTCTCTATCTTCTTCAGCAACTGCTATCATCGTCAATGGACAAAACAGTGCGTCTATGGGACTTGTCTTGCAAGGCTTGCCTAAAAATCTTTTCACACAATGATTATGGTAATTTCCAATCTTCTTTATTATTTAGTTTCTGGAATTTCTTCTCTAGATTTTAATTAGATAACTAGCATAGGTGCATGGTTACTGATGAACTTGTCTAAATCGTCCATAAAGTTGACGATGGCGATATTTTGATGCTTTTACTTCAAAGCATAGCCATGCCCTGTCTTGCCTGAATAGCTTGCAGTTTTATTTATTCAATTCTGTCTTACATTAAAATTTTTCAGTTTGTCTTGAATAGTTTATTTGCTACATTTTTTTGATAGCATGTCACAACATTGCAAAATTTGTTTTCATGTAACTGAGTTTCGTGGCTAACCATGGCAGTAACATGCATCCAATTTAACCCGGTGGATGACAGATACTTCATCAGTGGATCTTTAGATGCTAAGGTGCGGATATGGAGCATACCTGACCATCAAGTGATTGATTGGAGTGATCTGCATGAAATGGTCACCGCAGCTTCCTACACGCCAGATGGACAGGTAAGGCTTAAATTTTCTCTAGTTAATATGATCCCTTGATAGCAATGGTGAATGAGATCGCAATTGTCGAGTTCTTTTATGCCCTTTGTGTTCTCAAATGCATGTTTGTATATATATGGAAGGCGGCACTTGTGGGTTCGTACAAAGGCAGCTGTCATTTGTTCAATACATCAGGTATGAAATAGGAGCATGGCTAGAAAAGATGAACTACTTTCTTTGCAAGTCTATGTATTACTTATTGCGTTGAGTTGGTTCTTTCCAGAAAATAAATTGCTACCGAAATGCCAGATCAACTTGCAGAATAAGAACAAGAAATCTCATAAGAAGAAAATAACAGGTTTCCAGGTAATTCTTTAATTGTCCACTTCTTATACTGCAGCATTTCTATATTTCATAACTTCATCCTTGGGAAGCACTATTTAAAATTTCAACTGAATAGTTGCTTAGAGTTCTTATTGCACAGTTTATTCCGGGGAGTACGTCAGAAGTGCTAATCACATCTGCTGATTCCCGGGTTCGAGTCATCAATGGCGTTGATCTTGTACACAAGTTCAAAGGTATGCGAAAACTTAGATTTTATAAGGCTATATGTGCTAAACAATTTCATGGTGGAAGTCCCAAATTCAAAAGCTACTTGTTCGTATGGATCAATGGTTCACTGATTTTTGTTTCTTCGACCACATGACATCGAGTTTGATTAGAGTTTTGAAACGATTTATTACGAACTAAAACTGAAAAAATCCATTTGCAGGGTTTCATAACACACACAGCCAAATCTCGGCCTCTCTCACTTCCAACGGGAAATATGTAATATCAGCCAGCGAAGATTCATACATCTACGTATGGAGACACGAAGTTGAATCGCAGCCAAACAAACCCAAAGGTGTCACCACAACGCAGTCTTACGAATTCTTTCACTGCCAAGACGTATCCACGGCGATCCCTTGGCATGGAACTTCACCCAACTCTTGGGGTCTTCAAGATTCCTTTCCTAGTAAAAGAGACTGCAGCTTCGAACATTTTGGAGATGTCTTACGCGCTTCTCAGACGCATACAACGGCAGAAGATCCTAATGAGAGCAGCAAATATCTCTTGGACAGAATCTCAGCAACTTGGCCTGAAGAAAAACTAGCCCTGGCTGCTGCTAAGAGTCGTAGCAGTCCTCATCGTGTTAGTGTTGATTACTCAAATGGGCCCTCTCAAAATGACTCTTCGGCTTGGGGTATGGTTATCGTAACTGCAGGGCTAAGAGGAGACATCAAAACTTTCCAGAATTTTGGATTAAATGTTCGAACTTAAGCACCTGAGATTCTTAGTGCTATTTCTATAACAGTCCCCTGAGGAATAGATAGGCATATACGGTACATATAACTCGGAAAAGGTGGGGATACAAAGTGATTATTTTTTTTAACAGCACTGTGTTAGAAGCTGGTTTTATTTATTTACAAACCTGAAAACCATACTTGGTGAACAGAGATAAAAAGCAGTACAGTAAAAGAAAGGAAAGAAAGAAAATCTAGAGTTGGTAAGCTGGAAACTTAGCCATAGATGGTTCCACCATGTCTAGAAAAAGATAAGCCATTCCACCTACACCTTCGAAGAGCGAATAGGGACGATCACCGCCGTGCATGGCGCCGTTCGAAATGAGAATCTGAGCCCTTTCTCGAAGAAAGCTCGCAAATGCCTTAGCTCTGTATAAATACTCTGCCTTGCCAGTCAACTGATACAGCGTTAGGAAAACGTACGCATTCCCACTTATCCCATGACATATTCCAACTCTTTTAAGCAACCCTCGCCTCCACACCACTTCCCCCGCCTCAATCGCCGCCTGCATAAACTCTTCGCTTCCAAACACCTAATATGGTGGCAAAAAACAGAGAAATGACAGAGAAAAAACAATATCAATTTTACGTCAAGCCATTGCAAAGTCCACTATTGAGTGTTATAACCTTGGCTGCTTTGGCGAGGGCGAGGGCTACGCCGGGCGCCCCGTGGCACCAGTGAACCAACCTATCTGTTTCGCTACCTTCGCTCGAGGGGTAGTTTCCACTTGGGAAACGGTTCTTGATCGATCATGTAACGTAGCGTGTTCTTGACATGCTCTGTCTCGACGGGATTAAGGTCCATGTCGAGTAGCACGTGGATAATCCCGGCCAACCCATGGGCTGCTCCCCAGTACTTTTTCCCGTGCCATTCGTACATCAATGGGCATCTCCCTCTTCCCAGTTTAAGACCAGATTCTATCATTTCATTGGTCACAGCCCTCTGCAGAAACATTGAATGCTCGATCTTAAGTAGAAAAAAAGCTACCATGGGAAGTGTTAGAAGTTCTTTTTTTTTTGTACCGTTGTGGTGGGAGGAATTGTCCCTTCGCCGATGTTTTTGTTTAGAAAGGAACACGCCCACAAGAACCCTGCTCTGCCATACAGTAGTTCGTCGGGGAGATCCTGGGAATCTTGATCTGAGCACAAGTAGAAGAGATCACGAGAGAAACTGAATCGAGAGCAGCAATTATCTGCTGGAGAAAATGTCGAAAATATGAACACCTCTCTGAATTTTCTCAAGTATTGCTGCAATAGTTGTTCGTCGCCGCTGTGCTTCGCTGCTGCAGCGCCCAAGGCGTACACACCAGCTTGTCCACATATGAATGTCACACGCCTGCGTTCGTGTAATGTAATACATCGAAATTTCATCAAAGATCAAATTCGAGGTAGCTGAACCACTTAGCTAACACAATTCTTGATGGAAATACAAAAAGGGAAATGAACAAGGTTAGAGCTTTAACACACCCTGAGCCCTGTGAAGCAGCATCGCAAGAACTGATGATCTCAGAACAAAGTAAAAGATCATTCTTGTCGCCGGTGACTTGATAAGCCTTAAACAACAATAAAGCAGTGCCCAGAAGCCCAGTGTACAGAGTATAATCACCCACGCGCTTTCCTTTACCTATCCAAGTCTCCTTCACAACCTACAACAGACGAGGATTATGCCACGCAAGAAATGTCCTAAACAGTTTAAACCGACGAGGCCCACGAACTATAATGGAGCCTTACCGTGTTTTTTATGTCCAAGCTTCCTTTTTGAGCAATTCGGACAGAGTTTTGTAAGGAAGGTAGAGAAGCTTAGTCGGTGAATCACAGACATGAGCACCTGATTCTGTATGTGGAGTTTCGGCACAAATTCAGGAAACTCATTAGGAAAGTAACGATCAGCCATTGTTTCGATTGCTCGACTTGGACTTTTGATTGCTTTCGTTGAGGTTTGTTTTCTTTAAATCATCATTTTACATCGAATTTGATGAGTTTTCATCCTTGTGTACAACTTACAAGGATGAAGACAATATCGAACTTCTAGGAGTTGGATCGCTATCGGGCCGAGTTTAAAAGCCCAGTTGAGGTTCAGACAAATTATTACAATCTTAAAACCTAATTTCAAAGCCTGAATCTGCCCTTCTCTCTGAAACCCCAAGGTTCGCATCTGAAGAAGCGACTGAGTCGGAAAATGGGGAAGAAGAAAGAGAGGTCCGTAAATGTGTCGGGGAAGCCTAAGCATTCCCTCGATGTCAACCGAAGCAACGGAGGCAAGTCCAAGGCCGACAACGGCCGTAGCGCCGCCACAGTGCGGCGGCTCAAGATGTACAACACGCGCCCCACCCGAAACTCGGGCGGGAAAATTCTCAGCCACGACTTGCAGTCTAAGGACTTACCGTCCACGCGCATCATGCCTGATCGGAGATGGTTCGGTGAGTGAGGGTACTGATTGGATGGATTTTTACGTTAGTGTTTAAGCAAGCCGATCTAGCACTGAAGATGTTTTTCGGGAAAAAGAGGATATTTATATTGAGGCTAGTTTTGTGTGCCAAGCTAAGAGTTTTTTCCATGGTCTAATTTGATATCTTGTGTAGGCAATACCCGTGTCGTAAATCAGAAGGAGCTTGAATTTTTCCGAGAGGAACTGCAAACTCGTCTTTCAAGCAATTACAATGTCATTTTGAAAGAAAGAAAGATACCTTTGTCCCTCTTGAATGACAGTCAGAAGGTCTGCAGCTTTGCTATAAGTTTATTTGTGTGCCGATGTTTGTTTTGCTACCATCCCATCATATTGTTTGCTGATTTGTTCTTGTAACTTTACTATGTTTGAAGCATGCTCGAGTTCATCTACTAGACACACAGCCTTTTTCTGATACTTTCGGCCCGAAGACAAAGAGGAAGCGACCTCAACTGATAGCATCCAATTATGAATCATTAATGAAGAGAGCAGATGGTTCTCAAGGTAAGCACTGTTCTTGTTGTTTTAGTTCGGAAGTGTCCTGGTTGTATGTCGTAATATGGTAATAAGTACATGTTACGTTAATTTCTGTTTTGAAGATGCTTTTGAAGAGAAACATGGTGCTGGTACATCTGCGGAAGGAGGGGAAGATGGATTCAGAGATCTTGTTCGGCATAATATGTTTGAGAAAGGTCAAAGTAAGCGCATATGGGGAGAACTCTACAAAGTCATTGATTCTTCTGACGTTGTTATACAGGTTGGTGTAATGTATGAAGAATCCTTTTGTTGGGTCTTATCATATCGAATTGCATTAAAACCGCTAAGCGATTTCCTTCCAAACTATAGGGCTTACGGGATCTAGGCACGTTTTCTGGAATTTACTTTTTTTTTTTATTTCCTCCGTATGTTTTCTATGGAATTTAAGTGACACTCATTACCTCCAGGTTTTAGATGCGAGAGATCCTATGGGCACGAGATGCTACCATTTGGAGAAGCATCTAAAGGAGCATTGTAAATACAAGCACATGATTCTGCTGCTAAACAAGGTAGGCGTTCTATATTAGAACTAAAAGTGATAGTTGATGGCACAAAATCTTGTGGAGTATTGTTTGTGCCATTTTAATCGGTAACCTGTATATCTCTCCTTTGTAGTGTGACTTAGTTCCTGCTTGGGCGACGAAAGGATGGTTAAGAGTTCTGTCCAGAGAATACCCGACTCTTGCTTTTCATGCAAGTATAAACAAGTCATTCGGCAAGGTATACATCAAACAACGACTCTCTTAATTTAAAAGTTCAATCAATATCGGTCTTATGCATGAACAATTTGTGTTACTTTAGGGCTCTCTACTCTCTGTCTTGAGGCAATTCTCTCGGCTGAAGAGTGACAAACAAGCGATATCCGTGGGGTTTGTTGGATATCCAAATGTTGGGAAATCTTCAGTCATTAACACTCTTCGTACAAAGAATGTAATTCGTTTTCTTATCCTATAATTCCTATTGTGCAGCTCCTTGCAGTCTTATGTGATGAGTATGATTATTTGGGGTTGAGGTTAGTCGTTTATGCATGTATTTCTTTACTTGGTTGAGTAGGTGTGCAAGGTAGCACCAATCCCTGGGGAAACCAAAGTGTGGCAGTACATAACACTTACAAAGAAGATCTTTCTGATCGATTGCCCTGGAGTTGTCTATCAGAATAATGACACTGAAACAGATATCGTCTTGAAGGGCGTGGTGAGTCGTAGTAGATTTAAGTAAATTGCTTTGATGCCTGTTATTGTTTCTCTTTTCTGGCACTGATAATTACAAACACTAAAGCTGGATCAGAACCTCTGATGTTTATCATTTAATTATCGATCGTTAGCGTCAAAATATCGATAGAAATTATATTCGTTCTGTTTGGTCCAGGTACGTGTGACAAATTTGCAGGATGCTTCAGAGCATATCGGCGAGGTTTTAAAGCGTGTGAAAAGGGAGCACTTAAAGAGAGCTTATAAAATAGACGACTGGTAAGCGTTGAGCTTATTCCCATTGGATTAATTCTTTAAAGCTACAGTTGTAAGACATTCTAGCACTTCACGTGGCCAAGCTTGCCTTTCGATCCAAACTGTATATAGTTCCGCTTTATTTAAGGTCACCCATAAAATCAACATCATACACTTGCCCTTTTCCAGGGAGGATGATAATGACTTCCTTCTGCAGCTATGCAAGTGTAACATCCCGTCCCATACCGGGTGTCACTGTAGCATCCGTCCCTACCGGGACCTGTGGGTTGGGCCCACCACACTCCGACTGATAGTCTGGCCCCACTGTACCACCACTTAACCTTTCAGCGTGCTTCGTCCTCGCTCACACGCACCCTGGGCAAACTTCCCAGGGGGTCACCCATCCTAAGATTGCTTCAAGTCAAGCACGCTTAACTTCGAAGTTCTTTCGGATGGACTCCCGAAAAGGTAGGTCGACCTTGGTGATATGAGTAGTACTATCAATTCTTTTATACGATTCTTAGCCTGACACGCCATACATTGTCAGTCTCAGGATCCCTCTCATTCGGGTGTCGGATCGGTTCGTTTATGTACCCCTTCGCCTAGAAGCCTGCCAGGAGCCGCTCCTTGTCCGTGCATCTCTTTGGCACCGACGATCACTCCCCGCCCTCATCGGCCCCGGGCGTCACATGCCCACCAGCTTCCGCCTGGTTCGTCCCCGAACCAGCACCGTACTGCGAGAGGTTGTTCTCTGATACCACCTGTAACATCCCGTCCCATACCGGTGTCACTGTAGCATCCGTCCCTACCGGGACCTGTGGGTTGGGCCCACCACACTCCGACTGATAGTCTGGCCCCACTGTACCACCACTTAACCTTTCAGCGTGCTTCGTCCTCGCTCACAACGCACCCTGGGCAAACTTCCCAGGGGGTCACCCATCCTAAGATTGCTTCAAGTCAAGCACGCTTAACTTCGAAGTTCTTTCGGATGGACTCCCGAAAAGGTAGGTCGACCTTGGTGATATGAGTAGTACTATCAATTCTTTTATACGATTCTTAGCCTGACACGCCCATACATTGTCAGTCTCAGGATCCCCTCTCATTCGGGTGTCGGATCGGTTCGTTCATGTACCCCTTCGCCTAGAAGCCTGCCAGGAGCCGCTCCTTGTCCGTGCATCTCTTTGGCACCGACGATCACTCCCCGCCCTCATCGGCCCCGGGCGTCACATGAGTTATCAAATAATTTACTAGTACGGATATCTAAATTAGAAAATTACAAAGTATTGATCCGAAAATATTAGGTAGGCAAGAGGAATATTTTTCGCTTCAAAATAAATCTTTAGAAAGAAACAAAGTTTTTGTGATGACCATGGCATATACACGTAAGTTTTCATCATAGTCAAATAAGACTTGGAAAATTTTCGTGGATCCTAACACATACTTAAATTCTTATAATATTTACAATAATTAAGAGATTGAGATAGGGAACGATTTGTTTCCTTGGAGGAAAAGAAGGAATGAGTTAATCATATGAGAAAACCACCTACTCCACTTTAGATAATTAGGATAAGTTAATAAAATATTTAGAGGAAATCGATTGCTTAACTAAAAGGAGGGAAATGACATATCACATACTTGTCCCTTTTATATCCATGTGTAATGGTCTTTAATAATTCTAGAGAGCATTATTAAAGAGATACAAAAACAAAAAGAATACGGCTAAAGGAAGATAACTACTGTGTATTAGGTAAAAATAATATAATGATTTTTATGTAATAAGAGGGAAGCATTAGAATCTAATATAATAAACTAATAAGGATTAATTTATTAGGAAGGGATAAGAGCAGAGGAAAAGTTCGTCCTTTACCATCAAGTCTAATCAACATAATGATCATTATATATAATATATCATATACAATAAGCAAAAGAGGACGTTGTATTCTATAAGAACTTGAGTAGGCCTAAGGAAAATTGTTATCATCTTCTTGCCCATTCACTCGCTATTTTTCAGGACCATAATATATATCTTTATTTCATAAACTAAACTTCATAACAACGAAGATCATATGAAAATGGATAAGAGGAGAAAAAAACGAGAGTGTAGATTATAGCAAAACTCAATTTCCAACAAGAAGCAAATTCGATTCGAAGTAAGGTATGTGAACTCTATGCTTAGTATACTTAATTTATTTTTAATGGTTATATGTTCGCATATGGTTAAGGAATGAATATAGGAGATCTCAAAGGTTATATGTTTGAAATATTTGATTTTTGAGTTAGCCATATTAAATGCACGTTGATGTTTATAGGAGTAATTTCGGAATTAGAACAATGATTGAAAACCTCAAAGTTCGACTTAGTATATGATTACTTTTGGACTTACGATGGATTTTGATAGTTGTAAGTTTTTGGCAGTAGGGTTTTTCGAACTTGATGTTTTCAGGTTAAGCATATATGTTCGGCACTACACATGTATGAAATATAGTTAGGGTTTTCTTATTAAGAATGTTTCAGCAACTAGTAATATTTTCATTGGCAAAATATATATATTAACATCTATGTTTTAGTACCAATCATAATTAATGAGAAAAGGATGTCAATGCAAAATAATATTATGTGTAAGAAACGAAAGAACGGAACTTCATAATTGACTTTCCCTCAAGTGTTTCTTATCGGCATGTACATGTTTAATGGAACAATTCCTAATGCTTAGGGTAATTGCATTCTTCAGATATTTTCGGCAATATGTATAATAGAGTTTTGACTTCATATTTTCAGTATTAATTACTTTTATTATTTTAGGGTTTTGATAATTTTAGGGTTTTCGATACGTAGGGTTTGGAAATATTTCGATATTCAGAGGTTCGAAGTTTAGGGAATTTCCCAGATATTGTGGTTGATAATTTACATCGGGAGGACAGGTAGGTGAAACTCACCTACGGCACGTAAACGTTGTATGAATTTTATGTGATATTTATGTGCTTGTGTGATTATGTGAATTTGCTGAATTATGCGATTTCGTGAATTATGTGTTTCACATGTACTTAATATTTTTGCACGTTATTTGCATATGTTGTTTGCACTACACTTGCATATCATGTTAGTGTGAGGAGGTTGAGTACCGTGTGGAACGGTAACGTTTGGGATGTTGATGAGTGGTATCAGTGTAGGTTATTGCGTCGAGTGTAGGGGAAACTCGGGTGTGTGCCAACTCTAACGTGACCTGAGCTGGCCGCCCGAGCGTATGAGGTGTCGAGTGATGGGATGTGTTATGACATTATAGAACATTTCGAGTATAGGACGGCTCTAACGAGACCTGAGTAGCTTACCCGCTCTAACGAGACCTGAGCTGGATATGCGACTCTAACGAGACCTGAGTAGCCACCCGCTCTAACGAGACCTGCGTGGGATATTCCATTCTAAAGTGACCTGAGTGGGAACCCACTCTAACGAGACCTGAGCGGGGTATTTGAAATGTACTAAGTGTCGAGTCATGTGAGATGTTGAGAGGTGTTGGTATTGGGATAAGTAGAGTCGAGTCGAGCGTGCATTTGTGAGGTGTTTGGGAATGGGGTTGAGTGCACGTTGCATACATGCATGTTTTACCTACTGGGCAAGGAGCTCAGTTTACGTGTTGTAGGTACATTTGAGTTCGACGACATCATCGCGACTGAGGCGGGCTGTGGCGGTGACTCCACGGACTTTTGAGGTGGGGCGGTACATGGATGCGACCTGTGGAGAGATGTTAGAATTTTTAATATTTTGGTATTTTAGAACTACGGCTTGTGTAAACATACGGCTACGTAGACGAGGTTTATTTTAATATGTTTTATTTTAGAAAAAGATTTTTAATTAGACGGGTCTTCCGCGACTTACGTTGCGAAAATCCGCCATAGCTATTGTTAGAAAATGAGGGTCGTTACAGCAAGTCAACTGGAAGCTTTTGAAGGTGAGCCAAGTATTTAGAACCGTACATCACAAAATTTTTTTCGGAGAGTAAGACAAGCTGATTGAGGTGCCTCTGATAAAATTATTTGATAACAACGATGAATCTATCTATTAGGGAGGTGAACCTGACTATATGACTGCTGCAAAGATGATTCTTCATGACTGGCAAAGGGGTAAAATACCGTTCTTCGTACCTCCTCCTAAAGAAGACAACGAATCAGCAGAGAAGCCTAATGAAGGTGAAGAGGAGAAAGACAACGGGGATAAGGATGCAGCTGCTAAAAGAGCTATTGCAGATGTCATTACATCTCAGCAGAAGGAAGACGTTCCTGTCCAAGAAGATCTTTTCAGCAAAGACGAATTGACAGGGGAGGCTTAACATAGCAGGTGCATCATGCTTGTTATGTATTTCTTCCATGTATCAGTTTTGATATTTATTGCCATCGTCCCTTGTCTTGTATCACTAACATTTCAATACCATAATCTTTGTCATAACCTTGAGCTTATGTTAGACTTCTTATGCTATTTTGAGCTGCAAGTTGACGGCTCTAGTGGTTTGAGAGTTGAGAGCGCTTATCCTTGAGAAGATGTGAGATCAGTAAATGCTAATAGATTCGTGGGTGGTTCATCTTTGTTAGGGTGTCCACAACAATAACACACTCATAATACTCCCACATCAGTTTTTCTCTATAGTTTCTTATATTTTATTCTATAACACTTTTATTCTACTTCTTCCACAATAATAACACTACTATAACACGGACTCACAACTCTAAATAAATAATTTCTTTTTCCTTCTCCCTCATTCTCTCTCCTCCATAATATTTTAATATTCCTATAATACATGTCATAAATATGACACAATGTCATACTCATGACACGTCCACAATGGTGGTGTGTCATATAAAGTGCCAAATAAGCACATATGACACACATATAAACCACCATTGTGGTTACCCTTACTCGAATTATTATTAATCTTGTTAGTAATGAGGTTTGAAACATACATGTAATAATTCCCGCGTAGGAAGGACAAGACGAAGGTTTAAATTATTATTATCATTTCATCATATAAAGCTATAGATATGAGAAACCATCTACATGGTACAGTAACTGATGCTACGATTCATCAAACAATCTCTCAGCTCACCTAACTATATTTATGGCGTACTTCTGAACTCAACGGCCACGGTTTAAAAGCGAATATACTCTTTCTCTTTATATTCTTCTTTGATGAATTAAATTAAATTTTGCTGCAAATAAGAGGGTCTTTATACATAAATATCTCCTCTTTAAAAAATTTGTAATTTAGTACCCTGTCAAGATTTTTTTTATATGTAGGTACCTAACAAAATAATTTTTTTGCAGATAGGTACCCGATTCGGTGCAGATACGCCATACAATACATTCGGGTATCCTATATAAACACATTTCGGTACTCTATATTAACAGAAATTGGTACTGTCGTATGAGCACATTTAGGTACATCCTATTTAAAATATAGGTACGCCGTACGACAATTTAGGTACCTTATATCAACATATTATAGTACGTCATACAAACACAAGAGAGTACGTCATGACCGAAGAAACTGGTAAAAATTAAATTGAGTACCAATTTATAAAATTTTCTGACATGAGTACCTATGTGTAAAAATTTTATTCAAATAGATATTTTCGTGTAGATATGCGGCAAATAACTTAATGTTTTAAACAAAGTCGCCCGTACCGTAACGTACGCGCCAGTGATAGCGCGTGGTATGGGTTAACCTGGGTTGAAGTAGTATTGTCTCCACTCTTCTTCAGTGTTGAGTTCTCTCTCAAGGGCTGAATTAGGAGGGAGAACGGAACGGTGTCGTTTGGGTACATCAAGAGACGCCATAACTACGCACTAATGAAGATACAGCTCATTGATTGTTATTGTTCCCACCTTTTTTCATCTTCAAGCGGCTCCATGCCCTAGATCCAGCCCATGTCAAACCGTAAACCACGAATTCTTGGTGTTTTGAGCTGACCATCCTCTTCTTTTTCGGTGTGAAGCTCTGTAATTCTTGCGCATTTGTTCAATTTTTCAGATTACATTAGTTATTTTGCGGGTGTTGTTGAACAAAGGGACTATTTTGGTGGGAAATTCTTGCATAGTTTTACTCTTTAGATGTGAATCGTAGGTCACAGTTTCTTACTGTGTCTAAGTAACGGAAGGGAGTAGGGTTTGTTTTGAACTACAATGGGTTGCGTTTGTGGAAAACCCTCTACCACTGTAGATGGCAAGGATAGTCCGAGGGAGAGGCCCTTAAATAAAGTATCATCTGATTTACGAGCTCCAAGAACAGCTTCGTCGAGAAAAGAGGAGAGTTTTAGGGTCAGAGATAGGTTGGATAACGCCGGTAATTACGAGGTTGGAGTGATTTCGATAGATAAGCAAGGAAATGGTTCGACTAGGATACATGGAGAAAACTTGAGAGGAAAAAGGAAAGACCGAGCGCCGTTCAACGCTGAACCATCCAAGAACCGGGATGGTCCCTGGAGCGACCCAAGGCGAACAGGTCGCCGCTGGGTGGCCACCATGGCTGGCTGCAGTCTCCGGCGAAGCCGTTAAAGGATGGGTGCCAAGAAAAGCAGATTCCTTCGAGAAGTTGGATAAGGTGCCAAGGAAGGCCACTCCTTATATGATGTTGTTATTTCTTCGTTAGATCGTAATATCACTTGGTTTCCTTTTCTTTCAGATTGGCCAGGGCACCTACAGCAATGTATATCGAGCCCGTGATCTTGACCATGGAAAGATCGTTGCTCTGAAGAAAGTCAGATTTGATAACCTCGAGCCCGAGAGTGTTCGTTTTATGGCGAGGGAAATCCATATTCTGCGTAGGCTCGACCACCCAAATGTGATCAAATTGGAAGGACTTGTCACATCAAGGATGTCTTGCAGCTTATACCTCGTCTTTGAATACATGGAGCATGATTTGGCAGGGCTTGCTTCTCACCCTGGGGTCAAGTTTACCGAACCTCAGGTCTTTTAGAAGCTTTTCAGTCTGTTCTTACGACTATAAGTTCGACCATTTGATTTCTTATCTGTTTCGTTTTTTTTCAGGTGAAGTGTTACATGCAGCAGCTAATACGTGGGCTAGACCATTGCCATAGCCGTGGTGTTCTTCACCGCGACATAAAAGGTTCCAATCTTTTGATCGACAATAATGGTGTCCTCAAAATCGCAGACTTTGGTCTAGCTAGTTTCTACGATCCGCATCAGAGTCAACCGTTGACCAGCCGAGTGGTTACTTTGTGGTATCGACCGCCTGAACTGCTGCTCGGTGCTACTTATTATGGCACGGCTGTGGATTTATGGAGCATGGGCTGCATACTTGCTGAGTTATATGCAGGAAAGCCAATCATGCCTGGAAGAACAGAGGTATGTTATTATTTGAATTGACAAAATGGTTAAGAAAAAGTTATTACAACTACCGATTTGGCTCTTTTCGATATGTAGGTTGAGCAGTTGCATAAGATTTTCAAACTCTGTGGATCGCCCTCGGAAGAATACTGGAGAAAGTCGAAGCTGCCACATGCCACGATTTTTAAGCCACAACAGCCTTACCAGCGCCGTGTTGCTGAAACGTTTAAAGAATTTCCAAGGCCTGCGTTAGCTCTCATAGAGACGTTGCTGTCCATAGATCCTTCAGATCGCGGATCTGCAGCCTCTGCTTTGAAGAGTGAGGTATATTTATGTTCGTACAATTCTGTTATTTTGTAATATTAGGCGAGAATTCCTACTGTCATTTACCTTTAGCCATCAGAATCCTTGAGGCTTAACAGAAGAAGAAAGGCACCGTATGGCGAAACTTCTGTTTTTTGCTACTTATCTGATACTTTCTTGTAACAGTTTTTCACAACGGCACCCCTTCCTTGTGACCCATCGAGTTTGCCAAAGTATCCTCCCAGCAAAGAATTCGATGCGAAAATGCGGGATGAAGAAGCTAGAAGGTGACTAGTTTATCAATTAACCATGCAATTTTTTTTGCCCTGTGTGCTGAACCAGATATATCTTCTGACCCGTTTTTTATCTTTAGACAAATGGCTGCTGGGAGCAAAGGTCGAACAAGGTATGACCTCGAAAAGAAAGCGCTGAGAGAATCTCGTGCAGTTCCAGCACCCAATGCGAATGCTGAACTAATCTCGTCGATGAAGGTAACTAAATTTCTTCAACCTCTTATTTACGGTGGCTATCAAGATTAGAAAGTACAAAAAAAAAGGTTTTTTAGTTTGCTAAAAAGGCTATAAAAAGGAAGGGTCTAAACAAATGCTCTACAATGGCGGCTCTACATTTTTTTCCATTTGCATGCAGAAAAGACAAAGCCAGCCCAACTCAAAAAGCAGGAGTGAAATTTTCAGCTCTCACCCCGAAGAAGCGGCGTCGGGCTTTCCAATCGATCCACCGAGACAGTTCAAATCCATCGAAGATGCAGATGAAAGCGAACATGGGAATGTCCACAAAAGGGCTTCTCACTCTGGGCCCTTGGTTAACCGAGCAGCTTGGGCAAATAATGGAAAGGCCATGGGAGATGCTTCGAAGGGTTTGGCTGGTCCCGACTTATCTTCCATGTCTAGTTTAGTCGCTGCGAGGAGGAGTATGTTGTCTGAAGACCATCGAGATAAATCATATCATCAAAATGAAGAACCGAAGCTTATAGCTAGATTCCCTGGATCATTTAAGGAGGCTTCTTCTACATCCATGATGACTAGACTAGAACAGAAGAGTAATGGTCACCACGAGGATGAAAGGCCAAGCCACAATTCCGTTTCTGTAAGCAACGCCAAGCTTCTTTTTCTGCTTTTTTACTATGTTATCGTTTATCTCACATCATTCATGATAAATTTGCTGGAAACAACATTCACTTGTTGCACAAACTGATTCCAAGTTTCCTCAAAACTAACCTACTCAAGGGCAATTAGTGTTAAGAGCTCATTACAGATCTCTTTAGCTATGGGGATATTGTCGAAGTTTTTGGCATTAGTTAATGCTTGTTCTTGAACCTCGATTTCGCAGCTCGGTAAAGGTTCGAGGGGAGATAAAATTCACTACTCGGGGCCATTGATAGCTCCGTCCGGCAAAGTGGATCAGATGATGAAAGACCACGACCGTCATATTCGAGAAGCCGCACGAAGGGCTCGGATTGATAAGGAGAGAGTTCGAAAAGATGGAAACCGATAGTAGCCTGAGTTTCATCGAATTCTTTATTCTCTTCTCCTTAGGTCAGTAGAAAAATGCCGAGCATCAAATTATCTGCGATTCTTTAATAATTAGCTACTTTTTTTTCTCCACTGTTGATCTTGTGTTTGTTTCCTTGAAGTGGAAGACATGGAACAGTGTATAGGAAAAGGGTTTCACTGTAGTTTCTTCCACGATCAAATTGATTAGGAAACGGTATTCGTTATCAGCTTGCAATTTACAAGATTCAAGTAACCAGAAAAAAGAAATCGAAAAAGAGACAAACTCTCTTAGTGCAGTGCAATGCCTTGAAGATTCCTTGCGTGCGATAAATCATCATCAAAATAGCCTATTCTCATTGGTTTGAACTCCATGGGTGACAGGCGCTTTAGCTCTAAGCTTTCTCAGGTACCATACTCCAACTCCAAAGAATGCTCCAGCAACTGAAACGCCGCCCACTGCTCCTAATCAAAGCATACAAAAAGCTTCAATACAACCTCATGACATATATATATATATATATAACCTTGTATTGTATGATGTTTTTTTCAGTAATAATTACCAGCCACAGCTGCAGCCTTACTGTGCCCACCATCACCATTCCCTACATCAAAATTAGACCAAAATGCGATCAACAAATGGAGGAAACCCATCGCGAATTCGAACTAAAACTGATGATATATATATATATACGCAGCATATATACCTTTACACCCCCATCAGTCACGTTCTTCCCATCGCCGCACAAGCACGTGAAGTCTCGACTCAGAGTATCGAACCCACACGCGCCGCCGCCGTCCTCGCACGTCAAGCACCGAGTCGTCACTGGGACGTCGAAGTCGACCCTCACGCCGAACTCCGGGACCTGATCGAACGCCGGCGTCACGCCGAGGTTCCGCCAGTAGACGCTCGCATAGGTAGCGCAGTGCTCTAACATTGCCCTCAGCGACTCGCTCCTCTTCGGCCAGTACGAGCAGCAGCCGTTCTTTCCCAATCCCAGCCCTCTGTGACCCCCTCCGCCGCCGCCGCCGCAGCTCGCCGGCAAGTTCTTGCAGAGGAAGCTGTCCGTATCGCACGCGGAGTCGCACTGCTCGGGGAATCGCTCGCAGAAGGGAGGCTTGGGCCCCATTATCACGTCTCCCTCGCTGCAGTTGAAGAAGAGGTACTCGTTCTGGGGCGACAGCCTCAGGTGGGTGCTCGCGTCGAGGCTGAAGGGCTTCGCGGGTCGGAAGCGGGTCGACCCGCGGTCTCGGCAGCTCCACATGGACGGGTCGGATACGAGGACGTGCGGGTCGGCGGCGTAGCTTATGTTCAGGATCGGGTACGAGCCCGAGGGAGTTCGGAGTACGAGGTTGTCCGAGGCTGTGCATGCTACGATGTAACGGTAGTAAGGGCTTCCGCAGCCGTCGTCGATCCCGAACGGGTATTTGATTGGGATTTCGCCGCACTTTGTTCTGCATTGGCTCGTCGGTTCGGCGTGCGATGGAGCTTGGAGGCGAAGCAGGCACAGTGCGAAGAGAATGGAGGGAAGCAATGGCGTCGGAGGTTTAGAAGGCATGGATTGAGATTAAGGGTAGTTAAGTGGTGTTTATGGGATGGTTTTAGTTGAAGTGTTGTTGGAGAGGAAGTGGGGAATGGAGAAAGAAAACACAAGGAGATTAGGTATCTTTCTTTAAAGTAAGTGAGTTCTGCTCTGATGTATGCTTCTTCTTCTTTTTTTTCCCCAACATATACCTTGCTGCATTTTTTTGTATTTATCTTGGCATTCTTGGATTTGTGTCTGTTTGCTTTATGCTTTCTGTTCTTTCTTTAAGTGTAATGAAAGCTAAGTGGAGAACAAACGATAGTACTTTGTAATAAAATACGTGGGTTTATGCCATTTTGCGCACATAGTAGCATGATTCTGTTCTGCCACTTTTGAAGTCATTAAAGAAAGTCATGGAGCAGCAAGTAGATTTGGGTTCAAGGCCAAGCATATCTAATCTTAGTTGTTTCCCTATCTAGCTAGGCTAGGAGTTTTGAAACCTCGGACTAGTCGAACCAACGAATCAATAGTTATTACTTATTCGAACAAAACGAACTCAGAAAAAGCAGAGTATATATATATCTGTCTTCCCTTTGTTCGGACTTCAGAACTTTTACTTGGTGGAACGTTTGTCAATTTTAAGATTGATACGGTCCCGTAGCTCAGTTGGTTAGAGCGTTGGTCTTATGAGCCGAAGGTCGCGGGTTCGAGCCCCGCCGGGACCATATATTCTGTAACTTACAATTTCATTTTTGATTGAAGTGCTTTTTTGGTCATTTTAGTTTAAGAATATTCATCATGTTCCTAGCCTTGGTACATTGACAATGACCTTTTTCTCTTGTTGAAGGTACCGACGATTTTGTGAAGGGCCATATTGGTAGTGGTATACTCTTCTTCCAATTATAAAGCTATCGCACGGAAGAAGGTTCATCGTTTCATGCGTGAAACTCAAAGAAGGTACTTGCTTTAGCGTTTGATTACATGTGCACATAGAAAAGGCCAATTGAAAATACATCGCCACAATACCTCCCAGTGTTCGCTATTCGACCAGAGAATTGAACTCCTAAGTCGCCGATCAAAATAACAACACACATTCTGTTTCATGACATTGAAACCATAAAAGCATTTACGGAACAGATTAACTACTACTCGATATACATATCTCAGAGCAAACTGAGGCAAGGCAGGCTGGAGTTAATCTCTGCCTGGCACATTCTCATTCTGATAAGCATTTCCACCATTCGTATTCGGGCCATTGTTCGGACCAACATAGCTGTTGGGATTTGGTCCCATATTCTGACCCTGGTTGCTCTGCCCATGTCCAGCGTTAGGACCAAAGTTGTTCGAAGGTTGGCCATGACCATATCCACTATTCGGAGGAGCATTCTGATTAGTAGGGTGGGAATAGTTAGGACCATATCCACTCTGTTGGTTGCCTTGCCCGGGCCCCACATTGGGCGCAAACCCATGTTGATAATTTGGTGCCCGATTAGGAGGAGTTCCATAGTTCGTCTGAGCTCCCACGTTAGGTCCAGGGTTATTTGGAGGCATGCCTCCATAATTTGGCCGAGCTCCCATGTTCTGACCAGGGTTAGTAGGAGGTGTACCACCTCCTCCATAGTTTGCTTGACCTCCTCCCACATTTGGACCAGGGTTATTTGGAGGAACGCCTGCATATGTTGCCTGAGCAGCCCCCATGTTTGATCCAGGGTTATTTGGTGGTGGCCCACCTCCGAAATTGCCTCCAGCGTTCTGATTACTACCCATATTCTCCCTTCGCCTCTCGTAATTTCTTGATCTGTCGAAGTTGCGAGGCCTGTCGTTACGCCTGTTCCTCTCATTCGCCCGTGCGTTGTTCCTCACCCACTCCTCGTGGTACTTAGGGTCGTATGGAACGGCCTGTCCATTGATAAATGGCTCGCCTGCATATGCAAAAGGAGAAGAAGTGACACCATTTATGAAGATTGCATGATACTGAACGGGCATGTATGAATGACAGATTAGAAGTATTCAAATATGACATCTACAGAAACAATGAGATTTCTTGCATACTTTGTAAATATGCACAAGATCACTTAAAGGGTGCATTCATTAGACCTTGAAAGAAAAAATATGGTAAAACAATCACGTAATATAATCATATCTGGTGTATTACATTTGAATGCAGGAAAAAATAATAGACTTGTGAATGAATAATGAACTTCATATACCTCCATAGTCCTTGTTCCTAACATCCAAGTATGAATCTGGTAGCACCCATCTCACTCTAGGCAATTCTGCATATGAAAGTACAGTTTCCACAATTGAGGTATCATACCATTCCAAAAAGAAGAAACTTCAACTGTTACCTACCAAACAAACGTGTATAATAACTCGACTATATATACCTTTGAGCTTATAAGAAAGTTCTTCAGACACGAGAGCTCCAAATGCAAAGTAATGCCTCGTAGACACAGAATAGATCTTCATCCTCGCCTCTTCCTCACTACAAATTCCAATTTTTGTTACAGATAAAGCTACCAAAACACATGAACAGGTAAAAAGAAGGCAATGAGACTCCAAAGAAAATAGAGAAATAGATTGCGAGATTAAGACTGTCCAACCTTCCGACGACCATCGCAAGAGTCTTAATGTAGCTGTCGATAATCTCATCCCTCGTAGGATCTCCCTCAGGCTTCTCCATGACGACGAGCCAGTGCTCGAAATCGCAGCCGTCGAGCAAAATCGTCTCCTTCGGGGGTCGATTCGTCCAGTTAGGATTCGGATCGTTGAGCGAAGACGACGTCTGACGCGACGCAAACGCTCTCACGGGAGTGAAACGGAGAAAGTGAGACGACGCAACGGCGATCGGACGGAAGCGACGGAGAATCGAGCTCCCCTTGGTCACCGAGACGGCGGTCGTAGAATAGCGGGACACGGCGGAGAACAAAACCCGCCTCGTAAGGAGGGAGCTCGTCAGATAGCGAGTCGCCATACTTCTGTTAACGATTGCAGAAACCCTAAATATGGTTTTGGATGAGCTCACTGAGAGTGTGTCGATGCCTTTTATAGTTCAACATTAAGATATTTATTACTGAAGATTCGGTCC
Source organism: Craterostigma plantagineum (assembly GCA_027422505.1). Classification (NCBI taxonomy): domain Eukaryota; kingdom Viridiplantae; phylum Streptophyta; class Magnoliopsida; order Lamiales; family Linderniaceae; genus Craterostigma; species Craterostigma plantagineum. Next base: position 140,135 of record JAPQWV010001011.1, read on the forward strand.
CCTCTCTCTCTCTCTCTCTCTCTCTCTCTCTCTCCTTCTAATCATACGATTGTCATTAAGAAGACAGTAATTATACCCAGAAAAGTAAATAAAAATAAAGTTAGAAAACAAATAATATGAACTTCAGATAAATCATCAACCATTCGTACTGAAAATTTCAGTTCAACACTACACTCAACCTCTCTTCAATGTCCCAAGAAGGCTTATGCATTCACATTACATTACAACCTCTTATTCATGGTAAAGTTCAGAAAAATCCCCAGAAAATGGGATCATAAACACCAGCGAAATAATCGCCGAGCCATTTATTCGTTTAACCAGTATTCTGCATCCCAGCAGCAATACCCTTCATAGTAAGGATAAGAGTATCCTCCAAGCCAGGCGCATATTCGCTCGTTGGATTCAAATTCACGAGCTCAGCCGCATATTCCTTACACAGATGAGGCCTCAATTCCACGTGATAATTCGGGTCCCTAATCCTCTTCAAAGTATACGCCTGGCAGACGTTAAGCGTCGTGATGTAAGAATCACGAAGCTTCAGCCTTTGCTTCAGGTAAGGATCGCCTTCAAGAATTTCCTTGTGCCCAGCAATCTATTGCAAAAAAAGAAGAAGGCCATCGTCATCATCATCATCATCATCATCGTACGATAGATATCGCAAAAAAAAAAAAAAGTTTCAGCTACCATTTTACCTGAAGCAGAAGATTCTTGGTTTCGCCGTAATTGGTCCTAAGCTTTTCCCCGAACGCCCAAAGATCTTCAGAGACGAGGAGCTTGTCGTAGAGCGCTGCAATCCCAGGGTCGCCCTTGGCGAAGACCATTTCGATCAAGTCGATGGTGACCCTAAAGAAGGGCCACTCGTTGTA